>OMLM01008782.1:107589-130890 GCA_900302695.1 Helostoma temminkii
ATCTATCTATCTATCTATCTATCTATCTATCTATCTATCTATCTATCTATCTATCTATCTATCTATCTATCTATCTATCTATCTATCTATCTATCTATCTATCTATCTATCTATCTATCTATCGATCTATCTATCTATCTATCTATCTCTATATAGACATAGACATAGATATAGATATAGATATAGATATAGATATACTGCCACTGCATATTTCAGAGTGAATTTAGTGTATATTCTTTTGATTGCATGCAGTTTTTCATCATGTGTGTTTGGATCTGTACTTGTTGAAAGCAGACAACAGACAGATTTGTAAATTTGAGAAGAGCTTTGGTGTTGTGTTAGAAAGATTGAATTAGGAATTCTATTACAACTCAAACACTAACATATTATAGCATTTCAGTTCCATTTCTGTGTAATGACAAACTCTAGCAGACATCCAGCCAAACTTGACCATGTTTTTCCTCTGAGCGAGCTCTCACAGAACAGACAGCATGTTTGGTTTGTTCAGACACAAATAGGCAGTGAATCGCATCTTTGAGGAGCACGGGTGGATTGTAATAATTACCAGGCCGAAAGAAGATACTCATATAACATAGCTCCAGACGACAGCGTAGCTCGAAATAGCCAGTCATTGCCTGACTACTTGAGCAGGCAGCACACTGCAGAAGGAGTTGACAGGGGAAGGGAGCAGGGAGGATGTGGGTGAGGAGGGCAATAATTAGGTGAGCTTGTCAGTCTAGTGATTAAACACTGATTTAGAAGCGTGCTCAGTAGGTGCGCAGAGTTAAACTGGCTGTACTGCTATTAGAGGCAAAGTGACATGTGGAGCCCAGGTCACTAAGCTGCAATGCAGCAGTTTACCTCAGTTCAGCTGCTTCTATGTATGTACATGTTGTACGTATGTATTTAAATAACATGAAAACACCAACTGAGTTTGCTCCTGAACACTCATCCTGTTGATCCCTGTTTTTGCTTTGTTTTTTATGAAGCATGATACTTCTATGATACCCAATTCTGTATGTTGATAAGTTATTTTCATCAATACTGGGCAAGCAACTTGAAGTATTTTTGCATTACCTTCAAATAATAATTGTATGTAATCACACCTATAGGCTAAACTCTCCAATAACTAAGGTTCCTAATGGTTTCTGTTGATGATAATAGTAGCCTTTTCTGCATTTCTATCTCTCTCATAATGTTTATATTAATAGCTACAATAACTTTACAGTACAGTCTTTTCTCTATACACTGCATTCTTGCATAAATGCATAACTTTAAAACAAGAATGTTTATTCCTATTAAACAAACCTGCCCTGATGAATATTACAGTAGATGAGACTAATAAATCAAATGTTTTCCTTATTTTCACTTACACAGGTGTTTAATTACTTCCTAATTATGGGAAATTTCTCAATGCTTTGGTTTTATGCATTGTTCTCTCCAGACAAACAATATCAATAGCGTTTGGATTAATGTTGAATCAAACACTGTTTTGTCACCCTGGTGTAATTAGGAAATGAATTGTTATATAATAGGACAACTCCGACTTGCAATTAATATACTGCACTAAACAAATAGTTAAATGAACTATACACATTATAGTATGATAAACATGTTGTTGTAGGTGGTACAGTATTATTAAGAAACCAAGCCTCGTGAAACATCATTTGTCAATAATGAAAACATACACAACAGCTACAAATATAAATAACAGATGTAAGTTGGAGAAACTGATTATAGCATCTTCTCACTTAAACAGCAGGAGATATGAGTTATGATTTTGCTAGTTAGTGGAATGGTTTAAAAGACAACACAGAGAATGTCACCTGACTGCACTTCTTCCAAGCTCTGTGTTAGCTCATGGTTTTGGTTTTTCACTACTCAGAAGGCATAGATTGAGCAACAGCAGCAGCCCTTGTACTATGTCCATAAAGGAGGCATTCAGATGCAGTACTGAAATGTAGTACACCTGTATTTTAAAAGTGCTGAAAGTCCAACCCTTATGAAAAAGAAGTACATTAAAGTATAATATTAGTGTGTTTCTTTTAAACTAAAAATGATCAAGTATACTTTAGGTATACTTTTTATGTACTTATCAGAGGTAAACTAAAAAGTGGGCAAATTTAGTCCCAAGAAGTATTAAAATAGTATACTAGCAAGTATACTCAAAGTACATTGAAGTATATTTGAAGTATACCTAATAAAATAAACTTTAAGTATACTACTTTTTTGTAAGGGAACACACAACTCTTGTCTTTTTAGAGCCATTTAACAGGTGAAATAATTGGCATTGGATATTGCTCTTGGACAGATGACAAGTTTGTGTTCTACATCTTATTTATCAACATTTTCTATTTAATATGACATTTTTCATTCTTCTCAATGGTCTCTGTGGAGCTACAATGAATTTCAAAGATTAAAATCAACAAGGCATGAGCTCACTTTTAGTGTCAAGTCAAAGCAACAATTTCATGGAAGAATAGGTTTAATGGTTGTGTAAACACATCTTTGGATGTGCAGAAGAATGCCAGTTTCCCCTGTAGATTTTTATACAGGAAGCAACAAGGCAAAAGGGAAGGTTGGGTGTTTCCATAAACACTGATTTTTTATTTATTTATTTATTTTTGGGTCACTTTTGAGGTTTTAGACAATGCCTGCCTTGCAGACTGGTTTTTATACTTAGTCAGTGAAATAGTAGATACAGCACCAGCTATTCTTCAGTTGTACTTCTTGTAGATGACATTTCACCTCTTTGGCTTTATTACTCTGAAAAATTGATGCACAAATAATACATTTCTTCTATTTACAGAGCTTCTTTAAAAAAAAATTAAAAGCCAAGATGACAAAGTTAAAGACATCCAATAGTAGGGTATGAGTAGATAGAGATAAGAGAATGGGAGTTCAGTGTGTCAAGGGAGGTCCCACAACAGTTTAAATTTATAGCAGCATTATTAAGAGCTGGTTCAGGGACACCTGAGCCAGCTCTGACTATAAGCTTTATCATTAAGTAAAGTTTTAAGCCTAGTCTTAAAAGTAAAGTGGGTATCTGCTTCCCAAACCTGAACTGGGAGCTGGTTCCACAGTAGAGGATCTTGATAGCTAAAGACTCTGTCTCCCATTCTGCATTTGGAAACTTTGGGAACCGCAAATACACCTGCACTGTGAGAGCAAAGTGTAGAGCGTGATTATTAAGTGCTTGATGTGAGAAGAATTTTTAAATGACTAGAAG
This sequence comes from Helostoma temminkii, assembly GCA_900302695.1. Taxonomy (NCBI): domain Eukaryota; kingdom Metazoa; phylum Chordata; class Actinopteri; order Anabantiformes; family Helostomatidae; genus Helostoma; species Helostoma temminkii. Next base: position 110,819 of record OMLM01008782.1, read on the forward strand.
TGGCAGTAATTTAGAGTATAGTATCTGTTGTCTGAAGATAATACATGATCATTAGTGACTTTCATCAGTGCTGCTTCTGTACTATGATTCACTCTAAATCCTGACTGGAAATCTTCTTCTCGTTTTTCCTGTGCATTTGGTCACATAATTGCTTAACAACTGCTTTTTTATGGATTTTACAAATAATGGGCAGATTTGATAGCAGTCTATAATTGGCTAAAACCCTTAAACCATGTTTATTTTCTTTTTTGAGTAAGTGTTTGACATTTTAACTGTGCAGACAACCAGTATAGAGTTTCCCAGTCTAAATATTCAGAATGGTCAAGTATATGCTGGAAAAGCTCAGTCATCTTAACTCTTTTGTTGTGGACAGTGCACACGAGTCTGCAAAATTCCACCCCACCTGCGTGACGTCATTGACAAAACTCATCTAGTAATTTGGTGCATTTGTGAGAACGAGTAAAAACACAGATAATCCACCAAGTTTGCAAAAAAACTTCTTGCATTCCTTAACTTGTGATGCTCCCTGGGACATCATTAGGTTCAAAGTGTGTGCATAACAATGCACAAAGAGGGCCTGAGGGACAACTTCTTTTATGTGAGCCTGTACTCCATTTAGCTCCATAAATGAGTGACTGTAATGGCACTGATCCACTAATGGCACTGAGCCACTAATTTTGATTTACAATTGTAGCTCTTGAGCACACCCAGAACAAACTCCTGTGCAAATTGTTTTTTTTATCTATAATGTCCTAAAATTTTAAAAATCTCTCTTTTACCCCATAGATGTCTTACATTACAGTTACATCCATCATAATTGCAGTTTAGTTAGAACATCATTTTCAAGAGACAGGGTTGACTGTCTTTACCTTTTCCCCAATAATCCAGCAAAGACAAATGTTTTTACTTGCAATTTCACTTGTTGGTTTGGTAATAAAAGACTGTTGTAATAGTTTTTTTATCTCACAGTTTGGTATAGAAGTATGAGGGGTGTAAGGGCTCAGAGGTGGCAGTAGAGAGGGTTACAGGGGCTATTAGGCATGTAGTTGTGTGTGAATCAAACTGTGTGGGACATAAGTGTAGCTACAGTAGCGGCAGGATGCAGCAGTGATTCATAGACTAATACAACCCACTACTGTGCACATTTTCAGATCTACAGAGCATTTCTGTGTAGGGCTGTGTGTGTGTGTGTGTGTGTGGAAAAAAAAACATGAGAGAGAATTAAATTGATGTTAAGATAGTAATATAGAGAAAATGAAATATTAAAAAATGAAGGGAAAACACCCAAAAACAGGACAAGAGCAGAGCAGGGGGAAAGTAGCATGTGTCCGTATCTGTGTACATTTTAAGGTTGTGCAGCTTTTATTAATTATAATAACTTCACCTTTGAGTCTTAAAGTACCTATAACTAATTTCAGATAGATTTCTGAGAATCAAAACAAACTCATCACCATATACCCCAGCTTCTGTAAGGCTTCTGTTGCTCCCTACACTTCCCATCCTGTTTCTGCAACTAGATGTTAGCTCTCAAAAGAACATTGCCCTTTCTGTCTTACTGGTCCAATTTGCTACTCTGTCTAGCATGTTTCTGCAGCAGGATTTTGTGTGTGTGTTTGTTTGAAAAAAGAACTTGCTCATATACCTACTCTTTTCATCTTTTCATTTTTTCAAGGTTTACTCAGTGGACAGGGTGGCTGTAGCAACAACAACTTGCACCGTTTCTCAGAAAATGTGTAAGATATTAGTTATTGCAGCTTTAAATGCCACTATTGCCATAACAACACATTATAATGAGACTTTACTAGGAAGTGTAAGACTATGAGTTATCAACATGGCAGACATGTATGAACACAATGACATGATGAACCACTCCTTTTATTGCCATTATTACCAGTCCTAAGTAAAACTCCCTGTCCTGCATCACATACAGTACCACCACATTTAAAACCACGATTATCTCAACAAATCAACTATTATTCTCCAGATATTGGATATGGAATTTGCAGATGTTTCACAAAGAAATTACTTGTTGAAATTGAAATTTCTGTCTTCTTGTCAGCATGAAATTATACTTGGCATGCTCATAACCAGGAAGGTATCATTACGCAGCAGCTAAGCCCGTCTTTAATATAGGGATTAATGTCTAGATAAGGATTTGTTCAGGATTAAGCCAGAGTACATGGATGCTCATCTCTGTATGTCATCCCAACTGTGTGTGCACAAGTCTGCTGATACAGAACCACATAAGCAGAGGAACACAGATGCGGATGCATAGATTTGTTTATGACACAAGCTGGGGGAGGGTAAAGCATTAAATGTTACTTCGTTTTTTGGAAATGCAGTGGTAAACCCTAAACACCTAAATTGCTTGTGATATAGTAAATACAGTTTGGGAAAAATTGCTTGGCTATTTCTCTCCTATTGACTGTTAGCAATCAGTCCAGCTAAGAATCATCCATGTGTGTTGCATACTGCATGCACACACACACGCACATTTGACAGACACGTGTGTGTCAAATGATAATCCATTTTTGTCTCTGCTCTCTGCCCACTTTCATCTGGAAATCCCTGTTTGTTTTCTCAAATCCGCTGTTCCTCCATCTCTGTTTCCACTCTCTATTATTCACTCTCTCCCCTCCCCTGTCTCTTTCTACTTTCATCTCAACTATTACCAGTGTCTCCCAATGTTTCCCGTCGATTGTCCCTTGTCATCCCTGTCTGTCATCCTCTGTCTGTCTGCAGTGAGTCTGTGGCTTGCGGCAGCACTGCTGTCCTCTCATAACCTGTCAAGACACTTGCACTTTTAAGGACACAAGAGGCTTCATTTTTGACATGTTCATTCTGACAACAGTAAATAGGCTCATTCACTTTCTTGCTGAAACTTGGATAAATAGATGGATACCCTGTCCTTGGTTATCCATTTGCTATACCCACAGAGCAGTTAGCTTGGCTTAGACATAAAGACTAGAAGTAGGGGAAACTTTAACCAATAAAATTTAAAGGTGGTTAAACTGTTCCTATAATCACTTTTGGGTTTTATTGTATATGATATACATATCATAAAAAAATCAGCTTTTATAAAGCATTAGGCAGAAATAACATTTTCCCAATGCTGTAGCTCTAAAAGCAAAGCAAATGCAGAATGTATTTGTAGAGTACATTTCTAAAAAAAAGATATTCAATGTACTGACAGTCTTAAAAAATTGACTGATGGATGGATATTTAACGTGTTTTCAATTTAAAATAGGCATACAACAATACACCTAAAACAAAGAAAAAAAAAGAAATAAACTGCAATTATTTAACTACACACAGCTAAGCTAAGCTTCTCATTGCATCCCATTTTTTTCTGTCTTTGATTCTTTTTTTTTTTTCTAAGCTAAGATAATTACTTTATTCTGATCTATTTCTTTATCCGTGGATTTATAGTACATCACATTTTAAGAAGCGATAAGAAGCTCATCGATTTTTTTGCTAAGTAGCCGACTACATTTAAATGGCTGATAAGAACTTAAATTGCCTGTAGTCATGCTTCTAGAGATGTCTCCACGTTTCAGCCCATTTCTGTCAATAAATCAGAGGCTGATCTATACATTGTGTCTGAATCCACTTTGAACTTTCACTTGAATGGAAGCTGATAATTCTTTGTGCCTTTACCAGACAGGTTAATCCTCATTAACATCCACAAGACACTTAAGGGGACAATTTCTCATGTACTGTTAGGTCTGGAAGGATTTAGGCAGTGACAGACCTTTTATGATTTTGCTTTTATACACTACCACAGTGGATTTGAAATTAAACAATCAAGATGTAATTGTAGTGCAGACAGTTTTATTTTAAGAAGGTTCATAAAAATATGGCAGTTGCCATTTAGCCATTTAAAACCTCCATTTTCAGGACAAACCAACATAATTGTAATTTGGATGAAAATGCATCAGACATTTTCTGGTACACTGCTATCAGAGTGCCTGAAGTCTGACACCAGTGAGTTTTTTTCCCTGGAGATGCTTTGCCAGGCCTTTACTGCAGCCACCTTCAGTTGCTGCTTGTTTGTGGGTCTTTCTGCCTTCAGTTTTGTCTTCAGTAACCTGATTATTGGATATGTTATCCTTGTAATTGTAATGATCAACAGTTTTTAGAATTACAATGAATCCTGAGTTATTTTGTTATTACATTTTCTGTTTGTAAAATTACACTCAGTTGGACCTTTTAGAACTACTCTGTAATGGGTAATAGGACAAGAAGTGCCAGAAATTCCTTTGGATATGGAAGTGTCTTCTTATTCCTTAGGGGAATAGTTAAGCTGCAAACAAACAACAAATTTTAATGACGTTTGACTCATTATAGGGAAGTAGCAGATAAGATTGACTATTGGTTACTGGCTGTGTATAAGCTGTGTTGTTTTTTCCATATTTTCTCCTCTGAGGCTGTGTTATAATGAATAGAAAAAGGCACTGCTGTCACTTTGAAAGGTCATTTTCAGACACAGCTGAAGTATCAGAGGCTTGGATGGATACACAGTTTTTAGTACCTTTTTGATGTGCATGATTTTTTAATTCTTCCCAAAGCTTCCTTTGTTGTGTTTTTAGACTTTAACATGCAGTTTTCTTGTGTAGCTGTTCAGTGTTAAATTTACTTCTTATGCCATTGTAATATTTAAAACTTCCACTGAAGAGAAAGACTCACTTAAATACAAACATACAACAATACAGATCAATGCTGCATTGGCTGGACCACATCGTCAGCCTTTTAGCTGTTGGTTCTACCTGAGTCTGAGTATACTATATTATTTGTAGCTTGCTAGGAGCAACGCTTTCTTAGTTTATTTCTGCTTATTGTGTTTGAACATTAAAAAAACGACAAGCTGAACAAACTGAAAACGGCTAATGGGACAATTTTCATTGGGTCAACAGTAGGAGCAGACCTTCCTCATTACTGTGAGTTTTTTGTTTTACTGACATGTAATGCACATTTACATGTTTTCTCACAGTAAACAACATCAACACTTGTTGTTGTTTTTTTTGCTATTACTGATAGAAAGCTTTAGAAAAGATGCTCACGTTACAGTTCATGATCAGTGATATAGTACTGTATTTTACCCCTTTTGGATGGAGTCCTGTTCCTTGGCAGTGGGAGACGGTTGACGGCAATCAGATGGGGAGATAAATGGTTGCCATCTACGCTGTCTGTTAGGTTGAGAGTTGGGGTTGTGAAGGTTGACACTCGCTGATGGTGAAGTAAACACACAGCGTGCCCTTGCATGCTGACTAGAGTGGACTGCCTGCCAATTTTCTGATCTGCCAGTGTTGGAACTCAGACATGCTATATCACTGTGAATGGAGTGTGAGAGTTTGAATAAGAGAAATATATTGGTAATATTCTAGGAAGAGGTAGAGTACACAGTTGTAAGTGTACAATATTAATATTGCATATTGTAGCAACTGTTAAAATATATCAAATGCATATCTTTATTGTGCAGATAGTATGTTATAAAACCTCATAGGAAGCTAAGTGATGACAGCCTATTATTGCATGGCATGGAATTTATTGTTTTATAAAGAAGGCAACTGAATTTAAATGTGATTTTTAATTCATTTATATATTACTCATATAGATAGGACAGCAATTTACACTAACACTCACTGTATCAGCTGTTGCTCCTACTACCTTAAAAACATACAGTGGCACCAACAGTATGTACAAGGAGCTTTCTGTCTTTTACATGAGCAGTACAGTGTGACCTGAGAGTCAGTGTCAGGTTTCCAAGGAGAACGGATGGAGTTTCAGATTTTGTCATCGCTGTCACTGGGGTCTGTTGCTTCATTAAATTGAGTTATTGAAGTGATGACTAGCCACTGACATCCTAGATCCAGAACTGCACTGCAGGATCACCTCAAACAACTCCATGACCCAGCACAATCAAGGCTAAGTCAACATGGATTTGACAGCCCAAACTGCCAATAATGTTGGTGTGTGTGTGTGTGTGCGTGTGTGTGTGTGTGTGTGTGTGTGTGAGAGAGAGAGAGAGCGAGCGTGTGTGTAAACATATTAAAATGTACAATTGTGCGCATTTCATCCATTTTGATATACAGTACTCATCCACAGTGTTTACAGCTAACAAATTAAGATTCAAGATTCCTTAAACTTTCAATTGCTTTGCATTGTTACAGCTGAACAACCAGAGCAACAACAATTACAACAAGAACCACACCAATTCAATTCAGTTCAATTCAATTCAGGTTTTATTATATAGCACCAAATAACAACAAAAGGCACTTTACAATGTAATGTTTAAGACCTTACAATACAACTAAATAATAAGGTAAAAACCCAACAAATCCCCCCTAAAGGAAAAAGTCCCTTTTTAAAAAAAGAAAGAAACCTCCAGCAGAACCAGGCTCTATGTGGGTGGGCATCTGCCTCAACCTGCTGGGGTGCATGGAAGGATGGGCAAGCAACTGTACACTGGGAACACACAGCTTTAGGGCCAATTATACCTGGACCAGCTCTAACTATAAGCTTTATCATAAAGTAAAGTTTTAAGCCTAATCTTAAAAGTAGAGAGGGTGTCTGCTTCCCGAACCTGAACTGGGAGCTGGTTCCACAGGAGAGGAGCTTGATAGCTAAAGGCTCTGCCTCCCATTCTACATTTAGAAACTCTGGGAACAACAAGTAGACCTGCACTGTGAGAGCGAAAAGAGTTCTGCTGGGATGATATGGTACTATGAGGTCTTTAAGATACAGGGGCTTGATCATTAAGTGCTCACCAAAGCAAATGTAAAATTACACAAATACAAAAAACTCATTAAGGACAAACAAAATCTAAAGATGGATAAAAGAGGTATATAGGAGTGCAGTGCAGTAAATATTACTGTGGTGAAACATAAAAAATGCAGTGGATGAAAGAGCACATTTCTGCTAAAGAATTAGTGAAGGAGCAGCCAAACAGATCCTGTCCTCTCTCCCATTTCACTTCCAATTATAACAAGTGAATACAATATAAACTCAATAAAATACATAGCAACGTACAGTACAAAAAAAAACTCATTTCAGTTTGATAATAAGCTAGTCTGTACACCCTTAATGTGAATCATTGATGACTCATGCTATAAGCTAACAGGAATTTATGCAAAGAGGCAGTTTGCCTGTTTAGCTGAATGCTGCAAGAAATGTTTTTTGTGGCTGCTCTGACCATTCTGTAATGGATTAGTTATTATTGCATCCAGTAAATGCAATATCATTATTATTCCGTGTGACATGCAAGGTAGTCTGCATAAATGTATGTGAGTATATATTTCAATGTTCCTCGTCCACTCTGAGGGGTATGCTGTGAGTTAATATGCAGTAATGTGCTGGAACACCTTTTGTGTTCAGCCTTTACTTAACTCACGGTACGCCTGTCCACCTGCAGCTCTGATATATCACTTTCTTCTCACTCAGGTTTCTTCTCATTCTCTTTCCCTCTAACCTAACTGCTATAAGAAAACCAGGGTGACCGAAGCAAGGACATAGTGAGTGAATTTTCTCTCTATAAAGGTTTTCCATTTCTGAGCCTTCGTCTTTCTCTAAATCCCAAATGTCTGTCTTGTGTGAGTGTTCCTACGCAGTATTTTACATGTACGGGTTTGGTTAAACATGACTGCCTCTATGTCAGTGCAAGATTACAATCAGACTTCTGTCTACATACATAAAAAACACTTTATCAGCAAGAGTGCCTCAGGAAATAAAAAAGGCCCTGGAAATGAATATGTGGTCTGGACTCCCTGTGGTGTAAACTGTCCAGATATCATAGAGTATTATGAATGTGTATGTGTGTTTATGAAGCTGAGGCAATTGTGAATGGTTCTTTTGGGTTAACTAAGGACGCCTGAGCTTTTCTGTGAGGTTAAAGCCATTTCAAGAATATCAAAATGGCTATATTATGACAAAACGTAAGTGTTTGAATGCAGACTTTATCGAATCATATTTATGCATATTGCCTTCACATTCTCACATCTCAGTGTTGTAATCTAATTCAGTTGTGAATTTAAATTGAATCTGCACAGTAACAAAAAATCTCTTCTTCTTTCAGTAGTTGTTATGCACTGATTTCAACTATAGTGCTTCTTTATAAAATTTGATCTGGAAATTTGGGAAATATGATCCATGTGAACACTATATGAACGGTATGTTCTGCTTACAGGTTTGTCTGAGCCTCTGAAACAGATCCAGGCACATGTTATGTTTTATTTTAGTAGGTGAATCAAAAGTACAGGTGCGAAGGGTATGTACATAGCAACTGACGTACACAGTCTATGTATCACTGTGGTGTTGACTCTATTGATTTGCCACCCGCACTGTTTTTATCTTAAAGCCAATAGGCATGTCTTTCCTGCATGGGAAGTGCATTAAGCTTGTTGATTTGCTCTCAGCACTGATCCATTAGCAAACAGGGCAACAATGAGTTAATATGATTTTAGAATTTTTTTATGTCTTTTCTATTTATTTCCGTTTTAAATTTATTTCTGACTGTTGCTTTTCTGCCATTCTGTCTCCTTTCCAAATCACTCTCTCACAAGTATACCATTGCAGGATTTACTGTTGTATTGAAACACTCATTGAAAATACACTTAGCACTGATAAAAATTGCCGCCTCCCTGCTCTTTGTCATTAGCAGTTGTTCTGTTCCTCAAATGAAAAGTGCTGTGCAGTTACAAATACCCTCTTTTGTCAGGCTGCAATCAATAGCTTGTCTTCGGCGTTCAATACCGTTTTCTGCCTTCTCTGTGACAAAAGCTGATCTCCCTCCACCCGAGATCACCTCTGTGATGACGAGAGCCTGGGGCCTCCATTATGTCAGAACCACAGCCAAACCCCCTCCCTGTTGCCTGTAATTGAATTGGCATCTCCCAAGAATAATTCTCTCCTTTCTTCTTCATAGCTCAGCCCTAATTATTCTTCTCTTCCTGCCTTTTCCTTGTTCATTCCACTTTATTTTTTCCCAGCATGCAGCTCTTTTGTCATCACAGGGGAGTTCAGTGAATGTTGCTCTTCTGTAGCTCGTGTATTTCTTGCCACAGAAATAGCCACTCGTTCCCTGGCGGCTATCCCAGGCCTCCTCTTTATATACAGCACATCCTCTCATACCCAGCATTTGTAGCTTAAACAGCACCACACAGCATATTGTGTGGTTCAGTTGCAACTGATATTATCACTGAATGGTGACATAAATGGTCACATGGTACTGACAGGGATGGCGACTTCAAGAAAACAATTTTTTTTAATCACATGCCTGTTAATATGAAAATGGAACTGTTATATGAATTTCTTCGATACATGCTCTTTGGAGATTCTGTGTTTTTAGGTTTGAAGCCATATCTAAAGTGGTTATAGAGTGTTAAAGGATGGGATCCAGGGGTTTTCAGGTATTATTGTAAATGCTAGGAAAGATAATGTCGGAGCATATTGAAGGCTACCATTGTTCATCTGTGGGTGCTTGACAACTGGGAGACTCTCTCACAATTTCCCCCGATGGAGGACTTCGGTAGCTGCTGCCATTCTCCGCCCTTTTTCTTCCTGTCTTGGTGTGGTTTAATCTCAAGCCACACTCTTGGCGCATTTGGTTCAACTTTCCTGTGTGAATAGAGATTATTGAGCTGACGAAAGAACAATCTGTGCCTGTTACTGTGGCTTGTAAAGGCTACAGCTGCTAATCTGAGATACAGAGGGAATGGGATGAAGGGATGAATGGGAGGAGAAGTGGCATGATGGAGCTGCAATGTAATGTTTGAGGGGAGTAACAGGGACTGAGATATGGATTAGAGGAGGTAAGAGTGTGTAAAAGAGTAGGACAAGAAAAAACCTCCACCTCCACACTGGATTAAAACTCACATTCTTCTCTTGTCTGACTTAACTTTTTTTTTTTATGGTGGTATGTGCATACGCATTTGACTTATTTTCTAGCTTTTGATCAAAGGTGTGGAATTCAAAATGAGGATCCTTGTCAGAGAAAGTAGTTACAGCTTTATAGATTTTCCCCATACAGTCCCGACACATAGGACATTCTATTGCACTGCTCCAACTTCAATTTTCTGGAAAATGATTGCTCACATTGCAGAGGAGGGTTGGTCAAATTTATTCCTCTCTTTGAATCATTGACCTGTTGGATAATCTTTACCAGTCATAGCTAGTTCGGACAGAAGTTTCTTCACTGCCCTGAAGGCTTCATTTTAGCTTGGAGAGGAGAGGTGATGGGTAAAGGACAGATAAAGAAACTGAATACTAACAACATATGGAGCTCAGCTGTAATCCATAGCTGGGGTGTATAATGCAAAACGTTTTGCAGTGACAGTCTTGAATTGATGGGATCATAGGTTTAAATCAGACAGTCACAAATTGAAAAAATAGAGAAAAGCGAGTGTTCAGGTGCAGAAAGATAGATGATGGGGAAAGAAATTTTAAATTAAGGGAAAGAAACTAAGAAAGTAATGAGTTAACAGTGAGCGTGACATTATCTTAAACCACTGCTAATTTCATAATCTTCCTAAAAGCTGAGTGTAATTGATTATTCTCTAGCGTATCCACTGATAATTGCTCTGACTTTGCTTCAAGCTGTGGTTAAACTCAACATTATGTGATTCACTATGTCAATATTAACAATCCCAGTACAAACATATGCTTTGAAAACATTATTACACTATGCATACACTAACTGTAAAAGTGAGTATGGATGCCAACTTTTCAAATTTATAATAGGTTTATACTAATCTGGACAATTTTCTGAGAAGATTGTCAGGAATGTTAATCAAGTCCATTAATAAGATTATTACAGTGCTGTGAAGGACATAGCTTACTGCAGTGAATCTATACATATAATGTTAAATAAGTGGACTCAACAGATCAGGAAAAGTTACAATACCCATGTTTTTTCAGTGTTGTGGGTACTCTTTCTTTTTGTTTGTGTTTCCTGGCATATAACTGGAATGTGCCACAGTACCATCAGTCACCACATGTCCACATGTGCTTCATATGTGTATTTTGTGCTTGTTTACAGCATTTTCTAAGTTTCCTCTTTGCTCAATGGGCTAGAAAACCTACAGCGCTGTTGTGATGTATGTGAAGAGATGGAACAGGTCTTTATATGTGCTTGGTGATGCTGCAAGAATGAGTCCTTCCCTTCCTTCACCAAGGGGTAAAGAAAGGGAAGTGGATTCTTCCATTTGGCTGTTCTGTAGGAGGAACTGCCACCTCAGGCATTACTCTTATGCACAGTTCTCTTATAAACATTAAGTACACGGATTATATCCTTCAGTTGCAGGGACCTCAAGCATAAGCGTGTGCTATATTGTATTCTCACAGTGTGTTTTGGATTCAAGCAATGTATTGCATATAATCATGACACGCACACACACTATAGGAGTAGCATTAGCAGTAGGTTGACACTCAGAGAGGAGTCTGTTCTGACATTCAGATTAATGGTACACTTCTGGGATTCCTATTCCTGCTCAAGTGGGATCTCATTGTATTCTAATGTATGTGTGTGGGTTTATGAACTATCAAGTGAGACAGGAAGCGATAGAGGAAGAGAGAACAGCAGCATCACGTCACCTTACTGTGGTCACCTTGAGCGTCTCATACACTATCTGCAGAATGACAGGCGGGTGGTCTTAAAGTAAGAGAAGACATATTGTGCATAAGAAGCACCCACTGTGCCTGTTATATACTAAAGATGAGAGCGAGAGAGAAGCAGCAGAACAGGGAAAAAAGAGCATGTCTGTTTTTTTATTCGTGCAGTGATAAACCACCACAGAAAAATGACTGTTATTAATAGTTTATGCTGTATAACTTAGCCACATTTCTTCACAAAATACAAAGAGGTTTGAGCTCTTTGTTCAAAACTTGTTTTTTATACCAGTAAAATATATGAACAAAAATGTTTCATTGCCCCAAAGGTTGAAACAACTTTTGGCTGGATTGCTTTGGACTGTTGCTTGAACAGTTTTACAGATTGTTTTACAGATTTTCATCTGCATTTGAACTGTTTTACAGATTGTTTTACAGATTCTCATCATGCAAAACAGTAGATGCTTCTGACCTTTGTGGCTCTAATCAAAACGCCCCCCTCATGATGAATTGTAATCACTGGGCCCAACTTTGAGTCATTATCAGATAAAATTTCCCATAATTTGACTGATGCCCAACTTTGTGGATCATGTTGGTAAGAAGTTCTTGGGTTTTAACCCATTGGCTGATCAGCTTCAGCCCCTCCACTTTAACAGGATAAGCAGTACATGATAATGAATGGGCTGTGGGTATGATAGCATGCTGACGTTAACATTTAGTTTCAGGTTCCTGAATGCAGCCTGCAAGAGCCAGTAGCATATGCAAACCCTCTGTCTTGTCCTTCCTAATCTTTAGTCCTACTATAATATTCATTACTGGTGTTTATTCCTGAGAGCAGCTGTTTTCATAATTGCACCATAGTTTCTATTTTATAAGCTAACCCTCTGTAATTTTACTTTCATTTCTTTCTTTCTCTCTGTATAATTATCGTGGGTTTAAAGTTTCCATATCATTAGCTCTCTTTAGTTTTTTTTTTTTAATCTTCATCCCCTTTGGTCACTCAGAATAATAAATAAATAAATTTGTTCCAGTCGCTCTTGCTGCAAAAGAAAATGGGATACACTCTGAGTTTAGAATAAATAACCTACCTCCCATAGTGGAGTAGACCTCTAGATGTCAGTCACTAAAGTATGGAGGAAGATGGCAGGATGCTGTGATTATGTATATCATCATAAAGTATATCTATCATTTCAATGCAGTGAGAGAAAATTGCCTTGTTGGCTGAATTTGAAAACTCTCCTCTAAATATATGCTGTACTGTACACATTGTCTGGAGCTGGTCATAACTACTATTTATCACGTCTCCTGGATGAGAGTGCTGCTATACAGTTGCAGTCAAACAGTTGTATAGTGAAATGCAAAAGCAATTTTAGCACATATCATCTTGCAAGAAAGCTAGATTTTGAGATACCTTCTTGATCTCGTTATTCAAATGTTTCAGAGCTGCCTGCTTTCAACTAATAATATTCATTTATCACCTAAAATGTTGCCATACTTGCAGATGAAAATGATCTTTATATGATTTCAACTCAGGTTACAATCATCCCCACACCTGTACCTCAATCAGAAGCAAGAATCCCAGTCGCTGAATTCCAGAAAATCTTTGCCCTTAAATTCATGACCCTCGTGCCAAACTGTTACTGCATTACAGAGAAGAAACAACAGACACTGGTTTTCTTTCTGCTCACTCTTAGATCTGGCATCCACCTTACCCTGCTGAGGTCCACATGCATTTCATTTGAGCCCAAATGTACCTGGTCTATTTTGACCCTAGAGCAGGTAAAACTTCCTCCTGTATAAAGATAAAAATGTATGTATACACACATATAGTAAGTAAATACAGCAGAGGATCTTGATCCTTGTATAGACTTTAGCTAAGTAGACACACATATACACCCAGCACAAACCGGAAAGCAACATCTCAACACTTAAATCAGGTATTTTCAATTAAAAGCACCTTAAGCTCTTAGAAATTTTGTTACTGTACACTTGAAAATGCATGTCAGTCTAAATCAATACATACGAACGTGTATAAATACACTCAAGGTGCACACATACTTCTTTCAGCCAGCTGTGCTCTCACATCCCTCTGCTCTGGGGCTGTGTGATTTGCTGGTGTAATGGTGAACTGGAGATTCTGGTGTTGTCAGTTTCCACTGCAGCAGTAGGATCAAAGCAAAGACTCCTGGGTATATTGTATCCTCATTCTCTCGAGGACTCTCTCTTCAGCTGTACTAACACTGGGTTAACATCAATACATCATGGCTGTCTCACATTACTGCTGTATCCTATGTTTTCTCAGCGTTCTCAGATTGTACATTCAGGAAAAAATACGTACTTTATGACATTACCTCCATGTCAACCTGTATTATATGTTTGTGCTGTTACTGTATGTCCTCTTGTCTACATAAATATTTATCCATGCCAAGCTGACAAATCCATGAACATGTAATTAACTGTAACAAGACCCTGTGTGATGTTTAAACGAGGTTTGATTCATGTTATTTCAGACTTTATTTACTCAGTAATTATTTCCTGTTTCTTATGCATGAAACTGAATAGCACTGCTCTCTTGGGTTATTTGGTGCATTACAGACACTTACGCTATGCAGTATTAGTAGGAGTCAGACAAGAAAAAATGGGAGACAAGAGGGAGTATGCCTATGGGGGTGCAGGGATATGCAGGGAAGGTTTACAAATGGACTTGAACTGGGAAAGCTGCATTTATGTGGCACGCAATTTAACCAGCCAGTAATGTGCACCATCAGTGGTTTCAATGTTACAGCTGATTTGTGTAAATTTATAGTGAACTACACAACATGTATAAATAAATGTTACTGAAAGTCATAGTTTTTGCTTTTCAAAGAGTTAATAAGAGCTTGATGATGACATATCAGTAAAGTTTCAGTAATTGTTAATGAGTTAATGCACAACTCTGCTCCTGGATATTATTTCTCTGCACTAAACTAAACTCCAAATGGAAATATATTTTATATAAACATAACTTAAGCTGGATTACATTTTCTATCCACATAATGAGGATATGTTGACAGTTATTGTAAATTAAAAGTGGTATATCTTATCTTGCAGTACAACATTTGGTTTTTCTGATTACACTATGTTTCTATTCTACAGCTGTATCTAGACACTTTTAGAACTTGGTTGAGGTTAAGGTAAGACTGTAATCTGTCTTAATAGAGAAACTGACACAGCATGTTTATTAACCATTAAACACAGTCTTTCCCTAACAGTAACCTGACAGCTTTTGTTACCATCACTTACCCTCATACTCCATCTTAAAGTCAAATTGAGTATGTATCATACACTGCATGGAATAGTTCTTACAAAACACAACTGTGTTTGCAGTTTAGTTGCATAGAAATGTAATTTATAGAAACTTTGGTTTGAAATATGACGTAACAGCGGAAACTTTTTAAATTAAAAGGGAGAAGTGAATTGTGAACGCCATCGTGTTGTTAATAGTTGTTTTTATAAAAAAAATGTTTAAAACAGTTAGTACATTGCACTGTTTTGTATAATGAAACCACACACCACACTTATACAGTAGTACAAACAGTAAGGAACCACAAGATTGATCTGGTTACTATAAATGCCTAGCATTTATAGAACATACAATTACGTGTTTTGAACACAAGTGTTTACCCAGCACCTAAAAAGATTTGTTACACTTTTTTCAGCTGTGTGTTGGCCAAAGGTACATCGGTTTTGGGAACTATAACTATATAGTTAACTATAACTATAACTATAACTGTAACTATATAACACTGAACAGAGGGCGGCAGTGGCGCACTTAGTAGAGAGGTTGGCCGTCAATTCTAGGGTTGCACAAGCTAGTGCAATCTGAGGTCCCAAGGTCAGACAGTTAGGAGGGGTCATCTTTATTCGCCGACCATAGGATAAGCTGAAAAAACAAACGAACTTGCAAACACTGAACAGGAGAACACTTTCTGTTAGGTTGATATATCATGGTTTTCTGGACAGGTTGCAGTAGACCGCAAAATACTATTATCTTAATTACAAATCTGACCACAACATAAATCAACTTCATTTGCAGACCCTGTCTGTTTGAAAGACAAGGAGAAATGGGAAGTAAGGAAAAGGAGAAATGAGGGGACATTGAAAAATAACTGTTAATAGATGGGTAGAAGACAGAGACACATAGAGTCAGAAGGCGAGACAGGGCTGAATTAATAGAAAATGAGACAGGAGAAGAAGCCGAGCTGATATTCAGCACAAACAATATTTGCCAGAAGTGACAGGCTGTCAGAAGTACAATGCATATTATTAAATCCACATGCTTCTGCCCTGGTTTTAAATTAGAAAATGAATTAGTATTCAGCTTATGTGCTCTGCTCCTCCCTTAAACCCACTGTAACCCTGACACATACACTGCAGTTACCTCTTTGCATAATCAATAGTTTTTAATTCAAGAGTTTGCTTTCTGGTTTTAGAGCTCACAGAACTTTTTGTGGTCCCCAATTTGTCCAGTGCTATTGCCATACATCATGCTGACATTCATGCAAGGCTTGAGTAATTAATTGTCTAATAAATTATTAAATTCCATGAGGTGGCATAAAGGAGCTGTTTATCCAATAAATCTGGGCACAGGTACAATCTTTAGTCTACATGTACTTGCCTGGTTGTGAGGCTGTTTTGATGTTTCATAATGCTTTTGTCTGAACTCAACCTTGCACTGAATTCTTGTAAAGCATTTAGCAGACAGAGAGGAGAGCAAATTGGCTTTAAACTGTGCTTGAAAGGAAGTTTAGCTCTAGTTTTTCATTATCTTCTTAAAGCTTTCGATCTTTGTCCAAACTGCACACATTCACTTTTAGGCGGGAGCGAGACTCTCCTGCTGCTTTCTGCTGTAGAACTAAATACTGTTTCAGCAAAAGATTGTAAAACAATGCACAGTGTTATAACATATACAATTCTATACACTGCAGTATATGACATTCATGTAAAAAAAAAAAAAAATGTAAATGTATTTGATCGATGTTTTCCAATATTTGTGATTGTGATTGCCTATTAGTTTCACTGTAGATGTTCATTGTTAACTTCCTGAGTAAATATTATCAGCGGTTAATCTAAAAAGATGAATGCATCTGAGCTTTTTATCATATGTCACAGTACATCGTTTGGAGATCATAAGTGGGTCAGGGATATGATCGTCACCATCACCTAGAACACAGGAGGTTTGGTGGTGAGAACCCTCCTACACAGAGCAGAAAACCTGAACATGTAAGACAAGGACAAATAGGTTTTTTCCTTCCTGTCCAGTTGGTACAGAAGATGGATCTTTAGAATCACAAAGGGACATAAACAACATTACTGAATAAAAAATGTCCACATTAGTGGTTGTGCCATATGTGTCAGTGAACATCTTATAAGAGCCATCAATGTGCATGGCATCGTGGCATCAAGAGAACCAGAATCAGCCAATATATTCCGTCAAAGGACACTAGTCCAAGTCAGCCACAAGATCGACTTAGAAGGAGTCAACATTATAGACTAGCTATTAGCGTCCATCAATAACCAATGACCAATGCTCAGTTTGAAAAATCTGTGTGATCACAAGGTCCTTTTTGTAGCTCTGGCACTTTCGATCACATGGTGACACCCTCTGTCCGTAGAGCAAGAAAGATGTGACACAGAAAACTCTCTTCCCAAAAATCCTTTAATGTAGAAAAAATAAAGCATTTGGTGGCAGTAAATGCACCCCATAGATTCTTCTACTTCTGGTTCAATGTTAAATGTTGAGAATTTTGAATATAACTAGCTGACTGTTATTTCATATGAGCTAATTGTACCGTACTAGCACCTGGATGACCCACATGTCTCTGCAACCATGGCTGCTAGATGAGCAAAGATTTTCATGTCTCATTAACAGAGATGTGAGTTAATTCAAAGGTACACCAAGCATGACCAAGGCCTCTTGTCCTTGAATATATGTGTACATTTGCCCACTCATTAAATTAAACATTGCTGTGCTATTCATTAAACATGTATCTCAGACACACACAGAGAAAATGGATCCTGATCCTAATCTGGAGGAAATGAATTCCAGGCAAAGGCTTCTTGGAGACATAAATTCACGTTGCATTTCTGCTTGCTCTGCTCTTGTTTTCTGGTTGTGCATATGTGTTGGATCTTTTGTAAAGTAGATGCTGTGCCTCAGATAGGAAGAGTCTTGTTTATCTGTGTGAAGATTTGTATGGTATGGTATGTATGGTTTTAACTTGATTTCCCCGGCAGCGGTGGCCTTGTATACTATATGTATGCAGAAGATAAAACCTCTTGATCACTGTGATATATAAGTATGTATATGTGTGCATGTATGCATATGGCAGCTTCATAACTCATCAGCCATCAAACCCAACCCTCACCCACACGACACTGTATATCAAATGATTTGTTCATCTTGTTAATGTGTTGCATCTAATGATGCATACGAAAAACAATCAGTGAAGCGGTGCAGGTTCTGCATGAAGAGCAGCGTTAATAACTTAGGGAAATGGGGGATTGCAGTGCTCCTGCTGGCTCCACAGACCCACATACACAGGAAATTCACCATGTGCTGCTTTCAGCATGATATGTGTGTTTAAGAGTGTACTTAAGGCAGGGACAGCTACACACTTCTTCTATGTACAAGCAAGTGTCTGTATATATGTTAAATGTTGGTTGCATGTGTCACTGTATAAACACGTATGGACTGGCCTGGTTTCCTGGTAACAGTTTTTTTGTGTGCAACCAGTGTACACAGTATTTGCTTTGTAAGTGTGCATCTGGATGATCAGTGAATGCACTCCAGGCTGTAACCTGTGTTTAGCATATAGAGGAGAGGAGCATCTTAAATAATTTACTCACTGCCCATTTGAGCTGAACTCGCATTCACACCTTCCCAGCAGCAACAGCTTGATCTCTGCAGCTCAGCCTCCATTCACGCCTAATGACAACAGTGATAGCGTAAACATGGGAAATGTGTTACCTAGCTCCTCTATGTGCACTGTATCCATGTAAATATAATTGACACAAGTGCTTTACATACTGAAAATGTATGTATTGCTCTTGTAGGAGGTTTATGGCATATATATAAAACATTACATAATTTATTGTAGCCTCTGCCTACTGTACAGGGCACAAATCATACCAAAGCAAAGCCTGTGTGCATAATTTATGTGAACACTTGAGTACTGCTTTTCTGGTTAAAATGCTGATGAGCAGGCCATATTATCTAGTCTCTTTTTTTTAAACATCAATTTTAATATAAAAAAAAATATGTTAAATTAATCAGTTCAATTCATATATAAAGATTATACACAGTTAATGGTATGCAGCTCCTGGAAAGTCAATGTCAGCTGTGGATTTTATTTGCTTTTTTAAGTTTCAGTCTGGTGTTTTAGTCTATAATCCTGATAGTTCATTAGTGTGAACAATTCTCTGAGGCGTTAAGCAGTGTTCTGAGACTGTGCTGCTCTTTAGTGTTTCATTGCTGTAGTTTTAAACTGCAACGATGGTGGAGGCTTTTTTCAAACAGTTTGCTCTTAGGTTAGTTTGTGTGCGTTGGTAGTGAGATCTCCAGCAGTTGACATCGAACCTAACACTGTTTACGTCAATTTATTGTCATTACTTCCTACATTATTCCCATCCTTATGCTTTATTAATAAAAATACTATGCCCTTTCATTGTAGCCTATAAAGGAGGCGTGCATGTTGTGCTCTCCTCAGCTGTGTTTTGACTGATATGGGCGAACAGGGCATGGCAGATCCTCTCAAATTGAAATGTCAGCCATCACGTTAATTCCACAGAATCAGTGTAAGAGAACGATGCAAGGAGAAGAGAAATGGGCAGTGGGGAAGTGCTTACACTAAACCCATGACCCTGCCCTCCCCCCGCCTTGTTTTATTGCCCCTGTCCATTTTAATGTTTAATTTGCCACAAGCTTCTTCAATTATCCTCCGTTGATGCCCTGCGCTGTTTTCACGTTTCTACCTCTAAACCAGACACTCACCACCCTCTCGCTCTCTTTTCCCCCTCCCCCTCTTGTCCTCTCTCTCTTCCTCTCTCTCTCTCTCTCTCTCTCTGTTTCAGTGAGATGAAGCAGGAGCTGGCGGAGGAAGGCAGCAGATGCTCCATCCTCTCCAAACAGCACCGTTTCAACGAGCACTGCTGCATCCGTTGCTGTGCGCCCTTCACCTTCCTTCTCAACCCCAAGCGCCAGTGCCTGGACTGCCAGTACAACGTCTGCAAGACCTGCTGCACCTACAGCAAGAAAGACAAAGCCTGGCTCTGCTCTGCATGCCAGAAGGGCAGGTGAGTGTTTTCATACTCACATACACATCTGTGGCAGAGATTGGATAGATTAGATTAATAGCAGCAGAATTAACTGGGATGAGAAATACAAGATAAGCTGTGAATTGATTAGAAGGCACTCTAAGCGGAAAAGTGTG
>OMLM01008782.1:130910-149258 GCA_900302695.1 Helostoma temminkii
AGTGTGATGGAGGAAACTACGGGGGGCATTTATGAGGGAGAAGGAGAGGACTGAGGGAAGCCAGTAGAGGATATATGGGTACAAGAGGCAGATGCAAGGGAAGAAGTGAATGAATGAGAGGGAGAGGACGACTTTCATGAAGTCATTGCTTCAAGGATGGGGTTGACAAGAAGGTTGTTTTTAGTTTTACTATTTTAAACATCGAACTCCTTACGCATTTGAGATTGTTTTGAGCTTTTTTTTTCTTTAAGCGTTACTGCTATTGTAGAGCAAAGGAGAGAAAAGATATGGGGCCATTCAGGGAGCCAATAATGAAAAAAAGCACCAGAGAAGGGGAGAAAAAGAGGGGAAAAGATAAGGTATACACAACTGAAAATACCCACAGAGAAAGATGTAGACATAGCAGTGCAGAGATGATGAATAATAAGACATTTGTCAGTTTTCTTATTATTTTCAAGCATTTTAACAATACTACAGTAATTTTTGTGGGATATATTCTTTATTTGTTTGGGGTCCCATGGTCACATGTCTGCTTACTAACTGGATATTAGGGTTTTGAAATTTTCAAAATGAAAACGAGGGCATACATTTATGATTTATGGAACAAGAGAAAACAATCTGACGAGCAGAAGAGGCAGAGGAATTCCCTGCAGCTTGTTGTATTTGCAAATGAGCTGTGTGTGTGCATGCAAATTTGACTGTTAAGGTTGTTTATGTATGCATGTCTGTCCCAAGCCTTAGCCTTAGGGAGTTATTGTAGTGCCCCCGACTCAACATTGGCTGAATATTAAGCTCTGTCTGTCTGGACAGCAAGGGTGGGGTGGAAATACTACCATACCGTGTGAGTCAGTCTATGCTGGATTCATAGTAAAAGCAATGGAGATCTTAGAATATTAGCTACATGAATATACATTTAATGTATATATAGATATATGTATATATATATATACATATATCTATATATACATACACACACACACACACACACACACACACACACACACACACAGTACACTGTATATGGTGTCTTGTTAACGTGGTGTACATGTGCAATATACATTGCTTACAGTAAGGCTGTCAAGTTTATTCCCATTTTCAAGTGCCCTTGAAAAATATAGAGGCAAAACTGATACACCAGAGGTGCACAGGCAAGGTTGTGAATCTTTATATCATATTTACAACTGAAGCATAGAAATGCAGTTGTGGTGTACTTAGGATTTTGTGTTTTAAGGTGGGGATGTGCAGAACTGTAGCGCCGTCCACAAATGTGTCACCCTTTCACTATAGAGTTAGACCCCTGAGTCCTGGCGCATGAGTGGGAGCAGGATAGACAGAAGAGAGGGGGGGGGGAGGCAAAGGGATAATGGTAGTCAAAAGAGGTGGTAAGGTTTGCATCGATCATCTCTTCCATCACCACTCGTCTGCTCCTTTCTTTCTATCTTTATGTGCATCTGCCTGAAGCGCAGTAATGTTCTCACTAGGGGTTTAGACTGAGTCACAGATGGACCTGATGTCACAGCATTGCCATCTAACAGCTACATATAAATACAGCACTTTTCATTAGCGCATTATACAGGCTTAAATCTGGGTTTAACATGAATTACTCGCTCCGGGTGGAGTCATGTACTTTGGAACAGTGATTTACAGCTTCCACGAGTGTTGAGCTGGAGACTAGATGAGCCCTAAACATTATTTTGTTAATGGCTATTAGTCTACTATTGTTAGAGTGAATGATTGCAAAGAAAAAAAAAATTCTCCTTCTAATCTAAATGTAAAATCGATTTTTAGGGGAACAGACCGCCAAATGGTCTCTGTCACATGCACCGGCTGTCCATCAACATTCACAGTGGCACGGCCACGCTGCTCACAAGTGTGATCTGTCGAGGGAAAGCAGATTTGTAATCATCACACACATGGGCACATTCAGAGGCTAAAGTCACCCACTCACACACGGATGCGAATAATAATACATAAATTGTATGTGTGGACATCCAGGAGGACACATGTCGACATGAAACCAGACATGTGAGCACATGCAGTTGGTGTTGAGATTGACATTGACATGGACTGGTTCAGTGTTTTGCTAATCAAGACTATGTGTTTATAAGAGATGGTGAAAGAGGAGATGTGAGGGATTCTGTGATTCAGCTCTATAATAACACCTTTTTGTCCTGTGAAACACACACACACACACATTCATGCACATGCATCATACACAGCTTTCCCCCCTTTGAACAAGTGGGACAAGCATGACCATTTGCAGTCCGGTTGGATTAACGGCACCACCCTACACATAACCACAAACTGGAACACACAGACACACACACACACACACCAGTCGTTTGATCAGAGAAGTCATCTGTCATTTAAAAAAAAAATTTTTCTGTTGTTTCGGCTCTATAGCCAAAGCAGTGGAGAGAATGTTAAAGGAGAGGAGCTAAAGATGAAGAGAGATGAAGGTCAAAAGAAGAAGCAGGAGGGGGAGGACGGGGGCATGAAAAGACATTTAGAAAAGGGAATGACAGAGGAGGAAAGTAACTGTCTCAATTATCTCGGGCAGGAAATGCCATTAAAATGTCCCTTTGTTTGCCTCTTAAATTGGATTGTTCAATTTTATTTCCGTCTTTGTCTTTCTCTGTCTTTTGGTTTGGTTCTCTTTTATATTAACTCTCTCTTCATCTGTTACGTCTGCACAGACATACTCCACTGTACATATAAACAAAACAGACAAACAGTGGAGGCTTATACATAAACTAAGTGCAGATAGAAGCGTTTTAATACAGTTCATTTTTGTCATTAAATTAGTTTTCGAAATATTTTATGAAAGGAACTTAATTCTTAAAGAAATTCACACTAACAACACCCATCATTGTGGATCAGTGTGTACAAATGTGTGACTGTAAACAGTCTGTGAATACACATGCAAATACAAACACAGAGCCACACACCTCTTTACAGAAATGCACACACGGTTGTGCAGCGATAGTGTGAAATTAACTGTTGTGTTTTAAATGCAAATCTAAGCGAGCGGTGGCACTGTCATAGTTGTGTAACCACGTAGGTGACAGGCTGCTGCTGCATACACCACAATTAATTATTTGGTCCTTTGTGATGAGGCTGCCTACTTCTAAAGGCCAAGTAGAATCAGAGGTATCAGGACAGTAAACATGCACATTAATGCTGAAATATTTCCAGTACTTATTATAGCTAAGTAGTGGTTTGTTTAACATACAAATACACAAAAACACTCATATTTACTGCTATTACAGGCGTGTACCACAAGTAGCAGCTCTAGCAGTAGTAGTCTAGTAGTTCATTAACTCCTAAGCTATAATATAGAGGGTCTGCCGCTTGTGTTCAACTCTACAGAGAGGTAAATTGATGGGATTATAGCATAAAGTCACCAGTCACAAAGCAGCACGTTCAGTAATTAATAATCCATGTGGTGATCACTATTTTTCACAGCCACAGACATACTGTACTACTACTTAAACACTTATGAAATGCTTATTTTATAGCATATTATATTATATTATAGTCATAAACATGCAATTTTTGAGTTTTGAGGCTATTTCTTCCCCTTTTTTACCCTTGTCCACAAAATTTGGTATTGTGATAGTTCCTTTCAGATTTTAAGAAAAACAGACCCTGTAGCTATTTAACTTGATAGAGTTCTTTTTGGCAACCCTACATGTACAATAAGTCGAGAAGCAGGAAATGAAACAAATGACTTTTTCCTTTGACTCTCTCTGCTGCATGTCCATTCACTTAGGTGTCTGTCCCGAGTTTCTGTGTGTATTTTGTACACATAAATATTATTTTTTGCATCTCATTGTGATGCCACAACAATAGCAGCATGCATTTATAATGACACCGGTATTATAAACTCCATGAACTCTCTTGCGGCTGCCAGGCAAGCACCTGCGGTTTGGAGAGGCAGAGCTTAACAGTAGGATCTTTTTCTGTGCTCCTTGGAGGGGAATCAGTGTGGGTGAGCAAGACTAGTCTTAGACAGGAGGATGTGCCCTACAGCACCAGGCTGCAGATGATATGTGTGCACACTGCCACCAACGTCTTGGCTTTAATAAGACATTTACATGTTGGTGTCTCTTTGTGTCACGCTGCTTTTCTCGCCTGTGTTTTAGCAGCTAAAGGGACAATGGATTGGACGACTTGTTCTTGTGTGTTTTTCCAATAATGAGACAAAACAGCAGGCTGCAAGCCCCAGCAGATGAAGAATGGAAGTCACCCTTCTCATTCCTCACACTGTAGCACCATCAATTTGCAGCGTGGAAATTTAAAATCACTAGCGGCAAAAAGAGTTGTGTGCAGCCATATTTTGTGCTGCAGTCACAGCTACCTAAGTCTTACTGTGCTCAGGATTGGAACATTTTATTCCAATCAGCTCACAAAATGGACTAAACTGGGTGTCTTTACATCCCAAAATTTTCAAGAAGCATTTCAGCAATTGAAACAGTTTGAAAAACATTGAGTGCAGCTGAACCATCTATCTGCACACACAAAATCCCAAAAGCAGCACACACAACACAGTAGTGATTTACTGTAGGTTCATATAATTTTATGCTCTGTATTTACATACAAGAGTAGCCTACACCTGGATACCTGCATTGCTCCTTATTGTGTTGCCCCATGTGCTCCATGAAAACCTTTTTCTCGCTAAGGGATGAGGTTCCACAGCAGATAGTAAGTCACTGTTATCCAGGTTATTTGAGTACATACAAGTATACACAAAAAGAACTTTGAATCTTCCCCCTTGTGCGTATGTTATTTTCAGTCAGTGAATACCACTGTGTGTTATTTTGTGACCTCATTGGCATCTGTGTGTGTGTGTGTATAATAGTTCCACTTCTGATCTAAGCAACACTCCAGTGGTAAAGTCAGCTACAATGAAGCAGCACAGCCTGCAGTTCCTGTGATGTGTACCTGCAGGTAATTCCCAGCATGACTGAGAGGAAACTGACCATGATGCCAGAGAGCTCCACATGAATGGTGTCATTTGTGGCTCACAGTTTTCCCACAGCAGGCCTGCAGCACAGAAGTGATTGGAAATCTCATGATTCCCAAATCGGTTTATGAAATAAGTTGGCGAGTTCAGAACAGAAGTTAAACCTGTTCTTCTTTTTATTATGTATTTAGAGGGATTGGAGACAGAAACTGTTTGCCACAGAGTGGAGTGAGGTGCTGGTAACCCTACAAAAACACTTGCACCCTACAGTTTGTAGTGTCCTAACCCTATAATGCTGCTTTAGTTGTCTGCTGCATTCTGTGCTAATCTAGGCTTGCTTTGAGCCTAATTCCTTTCCATATGGGTGGTGTCAGAAAGTTAAAAAAAACTCAGCAACATATTCACATATTTTACCAGATTACATAGGGCTAAATCACCCTCCATTCTGATGGCACAGCACTGAACTGTGCAGGAGCTGTTACAGTAATATGAATAAAAAATAGCCCACGGTCTATTGAGATTTAGAAGGTGACAGATATTGTCTTAAATTACTAGTAGGCATTACCATCATTATAGGGGCTTGCGGAAAAAGGGGGGGGTACTGTAATATTATCATCACTATTATCATCAAGCACTTCTGTCATGGAAAATGACCACTAAGAGGCCTGAAATAAAAAAAAAGCTGAAGGCTCTGCCTCCTGTTATACATTTGGAAACTATAGGAACCATAAGTAGACCTGCACTCTCAGAGCAGGTCTATATATTGGAATAATATGGTGCAATGGTGCAAGTCTTTAAGATGTGAAGGAGCTTCATTAAGTTAAGTGCTCATTAAGTGCTCTGTGTGTAAAGAAAAAGGATTTTAAATTCGACATATTACAGCGAAGCCCACTGACAGAGGGTAATGTAGGAGAAATTGAATCTCTCTTGCTAATTCTGATCAGAACTCTGGCTGCAGAGTTTCGGGTTAACTGGAGGCTTTTTAAGGAGTTGATGGGACTTATTAGTGAGGACTTACAGTAGTCCAGTCTGGAGGTAACAAATGCATCATTTTAAAGGATGCTCCTCATAGTTTCACAATATTTCCTTACACATAAAATGAGACAAACTAAAACATAAGTTTGATTTCATGTGGTAAATGAAGTCAAGTATATCCTCTTTGAAGGTTTATTTGCTGCTGTTTTACCCAGCTCTGGTTTTCTGCTGTCAACTTAAGTCAGCCATGTTTGAGTCATTGTATCTGATAATCAAATCTTTAATCTATAAACATTTACAAAGGGATGGCCTGTTTCTCAACAAAACCTCCACACTGATTTACACAAATTTAATGACTGTATTAAATTCCCTCTTACGGTGGCTACTTCAGCATGGGGGGACACCCCACAGTGTACAGAGTTGGGCTGGTAGGAGAGAATATGAGCAGAATGATTGGCAGATCGGTGAAGTGGATCTCTGCTTCCTGATTAAGAATTGTGGTATCTTTCACTAAACATTTATATCACTAAATTAAAATCCTCTTCATCCTGTTTTTCTCTGTCCATGATTTTGGCACAAAATGATGGAATACTCTGAGGTGCTGAATGAATAGTAATCTGTCTTACCTTCCTAAAACTTCACCCCCCACTTATTTGCTCACTCTCTAGCACCCACATGCCTCCCTCAGGCATCACACTGTCTGATCTGCTGCCACAGTGAACTCTCTGTAGCATGAAAGAAATAAGATATTGGTACTACAGGATTTTCATCTTCATTGCGCATTCAACCCAAGAACCTCCTTTAATGAAAGAGAATTGCTAGTTATTTTCCCAAGATCCCACCACTTCCTTATATACTGTTAACATTGAATTGTATTTTATATCTTTTAAGAACAAAATGATTACTGAAATAGATCCACGGGTGGTTCTTAAAAGGAAAGCTAAGTAAATGCATTGATCTGTCCTGCATTGCTTACTTGAAAGTCTCCACGGTGTAGAGATGAAGCTGTTAACTGAATCATAGTCATAGATCATAGTCAGTTCATAAATACATGTTTTACTTTACATCCAGCTGATTAGTGGAGGTATGTAGTAAGGACTGAAAAAGTATATTAAGTATATTTTTTGGGAAGTTTTGTCGTGTTGACATGTATGACTAGTGAGTAATGTATGTAATGTTACTCAGTAAGTAACATTCAGTCTTTGCTTACAAACTACTTTTTACAGAGCAACTCACGTTGAACTTTTTTGACTATAAAATGTTGTCACATTTGTCCTAATAGATATTTGCGTGGAATATGGTCATGATTAGCATATGGATTCCTACAGTTGTGTTTTGTGAGGTCATTGTGACCTTGACCTTTCATTTTCACGTTGTAATCACTTCATCCTTGAGTCTAAGTGGATGTTTGTGTCGGATGAAATTTAATTTCCTCCAGAGGTACTGTATTGAGGAGAATGGTCAGGGTGATTTTGACCTCTGTCTTGTGACGATCAAAATTGAATCATGTCATTCTTAAGACCAACATCTGGGTGCTTGTGCCAGTTTTAAAGAAATTCCCTCATGTCATACTTGTGATGTTGCTTTCATGTGAATGGGACAAACCTGAAAACCCTCAGCGCCAGCTGTGTCCAGGGGCAGTGATTATCATAGTGCACAGTTTCTTTGAAAAACGCTAAGAGGTCAAACAGACCTGTTCTTAAAGCATATGCACATCCATGGTGAGAAATATAATGCACATGCGTCACACATGGACTGAATGTTCTGGGAAATAAAGCCAGTGTAAATTAATAACAATTAACAGAATATGCTAATGTCAACATCCCACTTTCCCTGTAGATCAATGTGTATGCACACACAGTTTTGTTCTTCTCTCTCTCACACTACTGCATATCAATGGCTGCTCATCGCTCCAGGCCTCTGTCTCATTGCACCTCTTCTCCCATTTTTCAGCGCACTAAATGAGGCTTAGCTGGTGCTTCGCTGCAGAGCTGACTGCACTCCGCTCACCTTGTTTAGTTATGATTTCCCATCTGAGTCAGAATGGGAAGTCATCTGATGTTATTAAATCTGTATCTCGTGGGTTTCTGTAAGTACAAGGTTGGCTTTGACCAGCTCCCTATATGCTTGTATTCTTGCCCATGGACAATTTTGAAAGTGCAGTCTAAGAAGATCTTGGAATTTCTCTGGTTTGTTATATTTTGGTACAGTAGCTGCAGTCATCCTTGTAATTGAAGCTTTGCTTCACAACCAGTGCTAAGAATGTGTTTTTTTTAAGTTAACGAATCGATTGATTAGTTTGTATACTTAAAAATTCATGTAACCGTCATTTTGGTACAGTACAGTACAGTAATACAGAAAACTAAACACTGGGCGTAATTAAAGACGAGTCGTATCGAGAAGTGTGAAGGAAGCCTGTAATGTTTTACAGTGAAAATACACAAACCATTGCATTCTACCATCTTTGCTGTCCAGTTTTGTTTCTGCTGAGGATGGCACCATGCAAACAGTTACAGCACCTCATCATACAACAAATATGGACAATTCAATATTATTATGCTGTTGGCAGAAACATTACATGGCATCTTGCCGTAGGTAGCTGCTGTTCAATTGAACACACAGTGGCCGAGAGCAAACAAAGGAAAACAACAGAACTCCTGAATCCTGTTATTTCCTCTCTTCCTCTCTGTCTCTTTGTCTTTTGGGCTATTTGTTTATAGTGGCAGCAGAGGAATTTGTGTGATGCTGTCTGATTCAAACAGGATCAAAGAGCCGTTCATATCAGGGCTGCCAATGGGAGTGATATCAAAGCAAAAAGAAAACACACATGCACACGTATCGAATTGATGCACAAGTGGAAAGTGAGGCACTGTGTGCACATATGTGTGTGTGTGTGAGTTCTTATGCAAATGCAAATGTATGTGTAAGTGTATGCAAGCACATACACTCGGAAATATACAAATACATGCCCGTTTTAAGAATTAGCATTTGACTGTGATATACTTCAATCCATATTTCTAAATAAATGTTACATTTTAGAGTTAAAATTTTTACAGTATATATTATGATTCCAGTTAAAAGATTCAATGATTGATATTTTCAAACTTAATATACAGTATATAATACAGTATATAATAAAATATAATATGCTACAGTTTATTAATGCAGTATTTGTTAAATGTAATAAGTGTTAAAGTGCTATTTATAAGTATATTTGACCTTATCTGAAGAGGTGAACTGTGGAAGCCCTGCAGATTCTTTAGCGACTGTCTGACCTCGGGCCACAAATTCATGCATTTTCCATGAAAATCTTTCTTCCAGTCCAACTCTCTCACTCTGACTGTTTCACTCTATTTTATGCTACATGTCTCATTCTCTCTCTCTCTGCTCTCCTCTCTCTGTTGAATCTGTTCCACATGTCTTCAGATCATTTTTCAGCCTCGGGATCTCCACGCTGTCTTTAGTACACTTTTTAAAACTTATGCAGCTCTGAAAACATTTTTTCCTGATCCTGGGTGAATGAGTTGGATATCCTCTGAATCTGTCCTTCACCTCATTTTATTTCCAACACTAGTTTAAAACAAGTAGCTGAAATTGTACCCATTGTCCTGGGTTCTGCTTTGGTTTCCAACTCTGCCCTACGGATTCAGGTTATGAGAAGATTAAAATTGCTGTAATTTAATGGAACTCAACATTACATTCCTTCCTGTGGGCTGTCACTATGCTGATCCTTAGATTTCCTACATTTGCATTCATATATTATGCATTCCACTGTTTTTATCCAGTAAAGAGCTCAGCAGCCACAGCAACAACACTCAGACAAGAAACCCCAGTTGCATAAATTAACATGAATCAAGCCTTAAAATAGTTAGTCAGTTAGTGCTATAATTATTCTGTAATACTGGCTTTAAATTCACACATGCAATGAAAAATAACATTTGCAACAGAATTCTCAATGTTATACATAATAAAATCAAAACAATTAAAATAATAAATAAAACAAAAATTGAAAAAAAAGATTTAGGTATTAGGTATTTAGTAAGACATGGTTTGAATGCTAAATATTACACAAGTATACTGAATCTTTCTGCCCATGAGTTGGCCTAGGGAGTATCACTTTGATGTCTCGACTGATCTCTCTCAGAGGTCACTGATAATAACAACTTCTACTGAGAGGTAGAGATGACTGAATGGATCTACTGTATTCACCCCTGGCTTCCACCTTCCCGCTTTACAGCGTCAGTTACACAGTGTGACTGCATTAGTGAATAATGCAGTGGTCCCCTCCCCAACAGTAGGATGGACACGTATGCAGAGGTTCTTCTGAGA
The DNA here is from genome assembly GCA_900302695.1 of Helostoma temminkii. NCBI lineage: Eukaryota > Metazoa > Chordata > Actinopteri > Anabantiformes > Helostomatidae > Helostoma > Helostoma temminkii. The sequence continues at coordinate 141,181 of OMLM01008782.1, forward strand.
GATGCTAAAACAGCACAGGTCATTCAAGTGAGCTTAATTACCAAACTCAAAATCATAAAGTAGCCACATGTGATCTCTATACTCATCCATCATGATTACCTAGTGTTTCCATGTTTAATAGTTTACATTATACTGTAGCTGAGCTTTTCTGCCATGGGATGTTTTTGCTTCAGGCTCCTCTGATTCTGCTCAGGGATGTTTTATCTTAATGGGGTTTGGGTGGATAATTAAAGAACTGGATAACATATACTGTAGGTGAAAAAAATTACAATTCAGCTGCATGGTGAAATAGTTTCAAGGCCAAATTGTGTCCTCTCACACTGAGGTGTGAGAGGACACCGGGTGGTATTGTGATCAGTAAGTCATGCATGGTAGATTTGACTGTCATAGGAGCCATCAGTTGATGCACAGTGCTGTATTTCATCTATATGACATCAATCTCCACATGCAATCTGTTATCCTCACACCAACTACACAACATCACCCGTCAGTATACACTGTGTCCCATCTGTGCATGACTGCACTGTTACAGTATGACTAGCATATTTTACAAATGAATGCACCGATTTTTAAAAATTATTTTAATATTAATGTGCACTGTCATAAACTACATTCATTATTTTGCATATTGTCGTCAATATAAAAATTTATTTGGTAATTTCTGACTTTGTACTTCATTTAGTTCTTGTGATTCCTCTATTGAAGTAATACAAAGTTGATATCAGGTTATCTGATTGTTCTAATATCAGGATAGACTCAGAGACTTGATCTAAGCAAAGCCAAAAATACCAAAATCTACAAAGGGGGTGGATCCAGAAGGCAGTAATGTCCAAGCAGTAACACAAAGGCCAACAGCAGCTTTTGATGATTTATTTTAGCTCACAGTAAAAAGGCTCTTCTGCTAGTGAGCCATTCCTCTCTCAATCCCTCCATCTGTCTTGGTCACCATGAAATCAGTGATGGCACAAAGAAAAACACCATGCTGTAAATGGAAAAGTGTGGATAAATAATAGTGAGGAGATAAATGTGTTCGTGTGTGTGTGTACATGCACACATGCATCTGGTGTGTGTGTGTATTTGTGCGCCTGCGTGTGTTGTTTGTTATATGTGCCAAGCACTGCTGATTAATCGTTCTTCGTCTCCCACGCCCTGTCTGCCGAACTGAGCTGGGTAGAGTGTTGTTTGCTATTTAACAGAGTGTGTGTTATGTGAGAGCTCAAGGTACGGCCACATTTGCCTTCAGTCAACAAAAACTGCCCTAAACTCTCTAACAAAGCAGAATGCAAGGTTTGGTGGAGGTAAAAATAAAACATATTGAGCAAAGTAATCATAAACAGCAAACATTCTGTGAGAGTAAAGCAGAAATTTGTAGTCTAGTCTCATAAGTGTAAGAACATTGTTTCAAATGCTGTTTACACATTGCGACAAACAAGATGATATAAACAGTTGTCAACCAGGATTTAAACCAGTGCTGCTTAACAAATACTTGACATTATACAAGTTTAATGATTATTCTGAAAAAAAATACTCACAGACTTTAGAGATGAAGTTACAGAGAAAAAATATTCTACTAAATGTTGTGACAGTAGTTAAAACTAATTTTGATTTAAGTGCACATATGTAAAATATAGTTTTATTCCAGTCCAACTTGGCTGGCTTTTGTGGCTCTATGAATTTTCATAACTCTGCTCTTCTGTAGAGATTCATGGAAATGAGGGTTTGAGTAAAACAGCATACAGTGGGATATCCAAAGAAATATGATTAATTTATAACTTTATATTTATAACACTTGTCTTTTTCAGTCCGACTGAAAGGAAACACAGAAAGTAACTGTCTTAAACAGCCGTCATGCTAACTTACGGAGACCTACACCTGGGGCAACTTGCTGACCTTACAATTATTTAGCACATACCTTAGGGGTCAATAGTTTGAAAAGGGGCATTACTGAAGGACACACCATTTTCATGGACATAATGACACTCTGCTCACAGGACAATCCCAATAACATCTTGCACATAAGGAGGCCTCCATCCCTGTATATTGTGCCATAGAAAAAATGGTATAAAAAACTTTCTTATGTACTCAGTGTGTAATCTCTAAAATCCTGTTATTTGGGTGAATTTTCATTTCCTGGCTGAGGTGTTTGATGACATTAAGAGGATAAATCCAGGGCTCGTATAGTATGAATGACCTAAAAAGTCCTTCACAAAGCCAGGGATGCCACCTTGTTGAGACTTAATTACCATCACAAGACCTTCATTTTGTTTACAGACCTTTGCCTCTTTCTGCCTCTAATCACATTGCCTTTTTGTGATTTTGACTCTACATTATTGCTCAGATAAAAGCTACAAGGACCTGCGGTTTTCATTATCCAAACAGAATAGCCAGATGGAGAAAGAGTGGAGTGAAGGAAAGTGTAACCACACTCTATTCTGTCACTGGATTTCCCACATTGCTGGGCTGCTGCTGCAGAGCTCGGCCTCTCCACACAGTCCCCTTAAAATCCCATGTGGTGCTCTGGCTCTGCAGAAGCAGGAGGCTGAGAGCCGATTATCTCACTTTCCCATATGCTCCATACATCCAAGCTGAAATGCATGCAAATATACTGCAGCCTGTGTAGCTCGTTTCATTGGTGTAATATTTTGATCTTCATGCAGTGTTTGTAAGTGACCTATATTAGATATAATTTTGAACAGACCTCCATTTGAAAATGACCCACATTTGTAGCTAAACAACAACAAAGGATGAAGTGACATCTGGCCAGCTGTTCAGGGAGCTAAACTGTCATTCGTGCCCTAACCTAATTATCTGAAATGCTAGATTACACTACTGTATAAATACAGTTTTAGTCATTTCCTCAAATGTTAATTATATTCACTTCTGTGGAGTAAAAACAATATTAATTTGGACATCTGGTAATTCAGACTCCGGGCATATGGACACAGATAAGACATGCATCGGTTTCACTGAACCCTAAAGGTGCCCTTAGAGTGTGCAAAGCTATGGTTGGTGAAAGTTTAATGCATGTCACACTGTGCTGTATGGGTTTAATAAAATCTTGGTTGCGGTCTATATTTGATATTGGTTTGAGGCATGCCTGACAGTGTGGTGACAGAATGTGTAGTGAATCATAAAATTTTGCTCTAAGTTGTGTTTGGTTGCCAAAGCTCCAAATCGTCTATAAGTGGACACATATTTCAGTGAGAAAGAACAACTGTTTGTATTAATAACCAAAGATTTGGCAATGTTTTTTTAATGATTATTAGCTTTCTTCTCAAAAAAGCCTGAAATCAAACCAGATTTTTTAAATTTTAATTCGCACAAAGAATATCAGATATTTTTAATGGGATAAAATTTAATGTTTATGAGTTGTGTTCGCTTTAAAAAATGTATTTAATATAGAATCAGCAGTTCACTTTGTTCCCTCTATCCATGCTCTGTCTGAGAGCACATGGCCCTAATATAATTCATCTCCGGTCTACCATACTGTGCCATGGGCTGTCCCAGCTGCAAATACATTCATCTGTAACACCCTGGATGGTGAAAGCCTGAAAGGAGAAAATTGTGATAGAGGAAGCCAGGGAAACGAAAGAGAAGACAGAAAGAGAGGGAGAGAGTAAAGATGACAGGTTTAGGTCTTGAAAAAAAAGAGTTGGTAGCAGAAAGAGATGGCAGAGTAAATTGCCGGACTGCTGCCTGGAGCTGTGCTGCTCCTAAATTTAGACTTTTTAAAGGTGCAGGTAAGTGAAGTGAATGTAGCAGAATACCTTACTGTGAACCTGCAGTTGCCTTTCAGCCTAAATGCAGCATTATACCAGAACTACAATAAAAAAACAGTGGAAATTTAAACTGCTGTCAGTTGCACGCTGCATACAAATGTGTCTCTAGTCACAGTTTAGTTAATGATACTCCGCTCTGCATGGGAGAGCCTGACAACCACTAGGTTGTTTATAAAATACAAAGTGTTATGTATGGTCCCTGGTCATTTTACCTATATTTGAGCATGTCAGGTTTGTTTTTTATCATTCTCCCAGCTGATATCTGTATTTACACAGTGTTCAGTAGAAACACAAACAATGTAAAAGGAGAAATGGAAAAAAAAAGATAAAATAATAGAAGAGACAGAAGGCGGCAGAGGGAAAAGCTTGAAAAAAGGTGCATCGCTAATTATGTTATTATACAGAAAGAGCTATTTTTATATTCATGTTCCCACTTATGTAAATATTAATCACAAAAACAGAAGCAGGTGATCAATATTCCATGTTTTTCCCAGAAAGGTTGTACTAAACTGATGCCTCCTGCAAGCCAGGCAACCAATGGGTTAGGAAGACTGTGCCAATGTTTGCTGAAAATTTCATAGGCTCATAACAGTTGATCAATATATATTATATGCTTAATATATTTTTTCTGCTTTTGTGTGGACACAGAGATAGCACAGCACAAAACAATAAATACGCTTAACAATTGAGAACAACACATAAAACATGTACTTTCACAGTAATTTATACAAATAGTACATGACAACCTACATACACTAACATTTAAAGAAACCCATGCTAGAACTTGACAGTGTTGGTGCAATGCTAATAAAGGAAAGGTGCCAGTAAAGATCCATTCAATCTCCATTAAGATGTACATTATCATATTAATGTTTTGTTTTCATAAAAAAAGTACAGCGTGTATAGAAAATAAATTATCCTTTCCCCACTCCTCCCTTTTGCACAAATCTGCTTAATAATATGTACAAATACATAACCAAACCAACCAAAATATGTGGTGGATATGCCATATTTTTGTCCCTAGTCCCTAATCAATATTAATATCCCTTCCCTGTTGTGCACCACATTTGTTTTTGACTGTCTTCAGCTGAGGATATATTTTGGTTGTAGCTTACACATTTGTTTAACAGATCAGGGAGAACCAGACACAATAGTGATAGGTCAAAAGTGATTCTGCACCACAGCTTGCAGCCTGCTTAAATGTCATTGAGCAAGAAGCAGATTCTCGACCAGTTGCTGCTCAGGACCTTGCCATGACTTAACCTCCCTTTGAAGAGTCATTTATTCCTTCAGGGATTTGTAAATTCATCTGGTCAGACATGTTTATTCTGTTACGATTGTTCTTTTTTTTGTAGGTATTTGTGTTGGCTAAGGTCAGGATGGTGATGCAGGTGCTGTTTCTTCCTATCCACACATGCAGGATATGTATATATGAGTATGATAGTAGATTTTGACTGCTTATGTGAATAGTTGGATATATAGTAGGAAATGTTTACTTTATGGATGACAGTAAAATTCATAATGTGTCATCTGCATACAGACTGTGCTTTTTTGCTATTATTTATATTTATATATTCACTGATATTAGTTCAAAGCTAATATGATCTGAAACAGCTGCCAAATGCCATCATTTCCAGACCTTTTATCTCCATGTGTCTTAAAGTAATGAGGGAATGGGCCACACCTGGTCACTTAACTTCTTGTCAGTCAACTGACCAAATATTTTGGAGCTCCTGAAAATGGCTATAATTCCCAAATGGTAAATGCCGTAATTTTTGTGTAAGCTCTTAAAATAAAGCTCAAAGTCTACACTTTGATCACATCTTGATTGTCATATGTCAAATCTATTGTGGTGGTCTATATAGGCAGAATCATACAAACCCTGTCATTGCCTAAATATTTCTGGATCTAACTGTATACAATTAATAAATCATTTATTTTTTAAACTTGCAAATAAGAATTAGCATTTGACTACTCTCCTTTACCATCGCAAAAAAGATTGTGAATGGAGAAGTTTATTTGTGGTACACAATGATCAATATAAGGAAAACAAGACTACTGTACTCAATTAAAAAAAACAAACTTCTCCACTTTCCAGTGATAACAACTCATAACTTGATGGTTTTAGCTTTCCTAATATCAGACACTTAATCAAACTCTAGAGGTGAGAGCAATAGATTTTTTTGTCTTATTTTCGTTATTAACAACATCAGTCACTCCACACAACTCTAAAAGAGAATAGGTTCTATTTAATGTTCTATTATATTCAACCCACCCACTATTCTCCTTATGTATTCTCCTCCATCTCTACACAGCTTCAACAGAAGCTGAACTAATTCATTAGAAGGCTCAGAAAGTCAATTATGGTAATAGTTCCCTTTGCCAGGGGAGGTAGCTCAGTAAAGCCAGATACTTTTTATTGCACTTCTACAGATTCTTCTGTATGTTTTATTTAGACTTCATTTTGGTGTGTAAATCGATCTTCTGATGTGCGGTAGTGTATGGAGGGCGAAGGGACTGAAGTAAAGAGGAGAAAATAAGAAGGGAGGTGCTGGTCTCTAAGTCCATATGCAAAGCTGAGCTAAGGCAAATGGAGAGATGAAGAAGCAAAGGCAGACCATCCACAGGAACCCCTATTACTTATTCATGCAGCAATTGAGGATCGAGGAAACTCCCAGCCTCATTATGAAATATGTGCTTATCCACTCCACTTGCTTTCCTTCTTCTTCTTTTCTTTAGATCACATCACTCTGGGGAAGCAATGTCATGCTTCATTCATCTCCAGATACTATAAATAGACTCTTAAATTGACTGTGACTCCTGTTCAGTAATTCTCCAATCACAGCTTAGCTACTATAACTAGGGACAGCTTTGGATTTCTCATCATGCTGAGGTGGTTTGCATGAGGTGCTGCCCTGAGACAGGCAAAAGTTTGGAACAAACATTTGGATGGAATTACATTGTTTTTATCCTATCCAAAGATATGCAGTTAGGTTAACTGATGACTCTAAATTCCCCATAGATGTGAATGGTTGTCTGTCTCTATATATCAGCCCTTTTATGAACTGGCGACCTGCCTCTCGCCCAGTGACATCTGGCATAGTACTACAGCATTCCTGCAACTCTTAGGACCAAAACCCGATATGATGAGTGCATGGAAGGCTGGACATTACATGCTACTCAGGCAAACAGAAATTCCATTTCCACTTCATTTCTCCACCATACCGTTGCTGCACAGACCTTTTAATCAATTTGTCTTATTGTACAAAGATTGCTCATTGTGCCTACAGCTAATTTAAAACTACAGGTGGAACCTATTTGTTTTCTGTCTTGAGTGATGCCTTTTCAATGCCGCATTGCCAATCCAGATTAATTTCTGTGCCTCTGTCCTCAAAGAAGATAAAAAGAGCCAAGCAAAGCCTGGAAAATGGTGCAACGTCACATCTGAAAACCCCAGCATTCACTGCAGTCATACACACTGCGCTGCTTGGATACTGCATAATAGCATTGTACATAAATGCTTTTCATATCTTTAATACATCCTCCACAGAGAGCAGCCCAGTAAATCTCCTTAAACAGTTTGTATTTGCTTCAAATCAAAGAGCAGGGCTTTGAATAACAGCAAACACAAACCTTTATTAAACCGCCTGTATTGACTATTTTAAGGACTGTTATCCATAAGAAAGGCTTCAGTGTTTTTTAACGATTGAAAATGTCTGTAGGGCCTGGTTATGTACACTACAATAATTACTCCAAACTCAACTTAATAAAGGCTTGGCTACAACTCAAAGTTATAATTCTGATGTAATTATAATTAAATCAGACTCCTGCCTGTTTCTTTGCCATCTGTTCTGTTAACTGTTCTTTCTTTCTTTCCTCTTTTCTTTTCTTTTCTTCTTTCTTTCTCTGTCATCTGCAGGATTTTTAGAACACAGTCCCTTGAATGGTATTATAACAATGTGAAGAGTCGCTTCAAGAGGTTTGGGAGTGCCAAGGTTTTGAAGACTCTGTACAGAAAGCATATCATCGAGAGAGGGGCACTCTCTGATCTCCCAGGTAACTTTTTTAATTTGCTATTTATGGCCTCTGTGCAGATGCCATTCTTTTACTGCTTTTATCCTTTAATCATTATCTCATGCATTGACTGACTGTAGAGTAGCCTTCTGTCTCTGTGCAATGTTGTGTCAATTTTTTTTGTTTTGGCCAGAGACTTATATAACTGTTTTGTCTCAGTTGGATATTAAGTGCAAACAGACAAGCTCACTTGACTACTCATTAGTTTGCTTTGTTAAATGATCA
>OMLM01008782.1:149408-159408 GCA_900302695.1 Helostoma temminkii
AGTGATGTGTAGAAACAAAGATGTTCCAAAAACACACACACAAACACACATACCCACATCCCCAGGATTAAGTTTATGGTGGACAATTGTCACATGGAACTACCTGTAGTTTTACATTTCATTACATTTGTTTTTAATTAATTTAATCACAGCTGTTTATTTAATTGAAGAAAACCACTGTCTTACATTGCTGCCATCTTTTCTTGTTGATCGTGCACCCGTGTTGGTCACAGTGTTGGTGCTTGATGTGTGTGATGTTGACAGACTAAGGTTGAGCTTCCCCACACATCACCCTGCCAGTTAATCCCTGTGCTGGCTCTGGCCACTTTGCCTCCTTGGTAAATTGTTCCTGTACAGGACAGCAGCTGCACATCTTTCAGTCTGCCTCCAGATATAATTTGTTTTGATCCAGCTGCAACATGATCGGTCTGCTACTGTCACTTACCACAAGGCATTATTTCAAACCCTGGTACATGGAATTCAATGGGTGAAGACAGCAGGGGAGATAAATCAGGTCAGAGTTGACTGGATGAGGTTGCGATGCTTAGGTATACACTGTGACCATAACCGAGTTAAGTTTATTTTAGTTGGGCGAGTCAGTATACAGTGCTGTGAAAAAGTATTTGCCCTCTTCCGATTTTTTTTCTTTATATTTGTGACACTTACATGATTCAGATCATCAACCAAATTTTTATATTACACAAGGTTAATTAAGGGAAAAAAGCTGTCCCTACCTGCCTGGCTGTATGTCAAAAAGTGACCTGGACAAATATGCAAAAAACAACAAACAAAAAAAAAAAAAGTTATTCATTTTCACAGCACTGTAGGAAAAAGTGCTACTACAAAAGTAAAGTCATCAATATCAAAAGAATTGCTATTGTATTGGGGTCTGTTATTACTGCCACATCATTTCATTTTGCTTTTGCAGACATCTTGTCTAACCATTGTAATAGGCAACATGGCTATCTTGACAGAACAGACAATAGATCACCAGGATCTAAAAGCATGTTGGTCTGAAAGCAGCTTATAACAATGCAGACTAATAACACAGTGTGGAAGTTGATTTTAAAGGTTTATTGTCCATCAACATTTTACACAATGATGTCATGAAAACACACAAACACTATGACACCTAAAGTTTTCAAAGTGCATGTCCAGACAATACAGAAAACAATGTGAAATGCTTTAATAAAATGATAAACAACAGGAGTAAGAGCATAAAGAGCTGAGCATTAAAGTGGCTTAAATGCTGTGGCTATTATTACAGCAATATGTATGATTCACTCATAATCCAGGAATGCCCAGACACCCCTCTGACAGGCATTTCTGGTGTTTTTCATTGTAGATTTTCATGATAGATAGAAATTCATTTTTTCTTTCTTCCTTCTCAGGACAATCATGCTTTTGTGGTGACTTTTGCTTCTGTTGTGTTTCTCCCTCTAAACGTTTTTTGATTTCCTCTCCACCTCTCTCCTTCCTGAATCTACCCACTTCCTCCTCCTCCTCCCTCCTTCCTGCTCCACTCATGCTGGCTCCCTGCCTCCTTCTGTTTTCTCCTCTCCTCTCCTCCCCTCTCCTTTTCGCTCCTGTCTTACATCGTCTGGGGAGAAGGAGGAAGGATAATATGACTGGGCTCATGGTCTCCCAGCTCACATGAGCCCAGCAGATCATACTGCTGCCAAATCTCAAATACTCTGCTTGCCACTAACTGGCTATCGGACGTGCCTTATGATTATACTTATACATTGATTTGTGAGCCTATGTAAACTATGTGTTTCTTGTATGTATCTCAATATTAATTCTTCGGTCACATATTGTTTGTTCAGGAAATATGACAATTATGGTATAATTTTATTTTTCATTTTGTGAATATGTGAGTCCATTTTGTGCAGCAAATAATGGGATATGTTAAGTGTCTTGACAGGTATTTCAACAACAGGTTATTGTGACTGAGACTATCAGTTGAACAGAAATAATGAGATTTTAGTTCAGTAAATAAATCAGTTCTTAATTGTAATAAAAACTAAATTAGATTAGAAGATGTTGCTCATTAACAAACTGATGTTACACCATCTCACTTGTTCTACTTTGCTTCTTTTTAGTATCTATCCCAGCCCAATATGGGTTTCCTCTCTTCACGCATATTGAAAAGCAGCCACAGGAATATAAAATATTCTCATAAAACATCAATATGTGTAATATTTTACACATGCTAGTAAACAATGCTTTTTTTTCCCTTTTTTTTAAAATTTACCGCAGAGAGGCAAATGCTAGCGAAATCGGTTCAATCAATCAAGTGTGAGATGTCAGCTGACTTGACAGTTGGTGAGAAAGATGTGACTGGTTTACATTTATCATGTCCCCAGAGAGATTGTGCAACCTTCAAACCAACAGGAAGAGAACAGGGAGGAAGTAATTTGTACTTTCATGTCCGTCACCTCCTTCTGCTGTGTGACCTGCAACAAATACTATACCATGAATATAACACTGTTGCTCTGCAGACGAACCCTAGTGAATTTTTTTACCTTAATCGCGTATGATGCGTTGGTCACCACATACTGTCAAAACACACATGACAGAAAACTAACTAATTGGCCAGTTAGTGGCAACAACTTAGTTAGGTTTAGGGAGGGTTCATAAATTGGAATAAAATAGATACGCAATACCATGACAACGACGATTGCCATTATGAAACTGGAAAGAAATAGCTGTATCCTATTTGAAAGTCCTGTGCGTTATCCCATGTAGTATCTTACTCATCCACCTCAACCTCTACTTTATACCAACTTTGTGACTTTGTATACGTCATCAACATAACCTCACCTTTGCAAATATATAACTGTTGTAGGAACAGAAATCAGTCAAACAATCAATATGGTCCTGATTTAGGATTTTCTATGGCCACTTGCCTTTCAGCAGACAATAGTGTTTGCCTTTTCTGAAGCATAATCATGAGAGTGATAACAGCCATTTAGAGGTGTTATAACATTTAAAGTCAAGGTTTTTCCAGTATTAGTTTTTATGATAACTAAGTCTAGTATTATTCCATAGTTATGGTTAAATGAGGAAATAGAAGAGGGGGAGAGCATTTTGCATGACAAACATGTTTGTCACGCATTGTGCCCATTGTAGGTCTGCTCTCTTTCTGTTCAATAAGTGGTTATAAAAGCTGTCTCAACCTTCAACGCTGAGCTATAGTGCAGGAGCTTAGATATGGCTAATCTAGTGAGTCAGTGCCAAGATGGTGTAAACGGTGACCTTGGTTCGACTGCTGTTCTCCTCTGCCAATAGAGAAGCAGAAAAAGAATGTAGTAACAAAACGCAAGGACCTCTTGTTTCACCTGGTCTTTCATAAGATTGTGTGTATTTAAAGTGTTGCTGTAGTACATTGATAGCAGAGTATTTTAGGCAGGGTATTGTTGCATTAGGAATCATTTCTGTTGTCTGTGGTCTTTGATCTAAAAGGCTTGGAGACTCAGAGTGCAGTGCTCTGTCTCAAGAGATAGGATGCTAAACAAAAACCATTGCAGAGCCACTGCTGTCGAAAAGGAATCAACTAGAGGGCTCGGACGACATTGATACCAAGAGTGCAGCAGACTGTTTGTGTGATATTTACACTGATGAACACATATGCATGTTTCTGTACATGTGTTAGAAGATTTACTGAAAATCTGAGCTTCAGCAGTCAGATGTTGCATTCAGAGTCAGATCTGTTCTGATTTAGGGGCAATTTGGTCTTTCACAGTTTGTATGAGGTTTATTGTCATACTGAACGCATAGAATAGTATATTGTAATATAACAACACGCTTGTGTCTTACTGGTGGGAACAGATGAGAGAATAGTGTTATGTCAACAAGCTTTCAGTTAACATTTTGCTAAACTCTTTCTACAGCTCTATTGTGAATTTCTGCAGCATTGTTCTTTCCCAGATGTATGCATTCAAAATATTTACTCAGACATATTCAGGTGAGATTAGTTGCATTATAAAAAATGCTTTTATGAATTATGGCAGACATATTGCTTCTGATTTTTACATTCCACCCATGTTGTTTGAACTTTAAAGGCCATGTTTTCCCTGGGACCAATAAATGTCTGTATACATACAAACACACATTTGTGAATGCTACAAGCACCATCTGGATGGTCATCAAGATGGATTTAATTATTTATACTTCTAAAAGACTGCTGTTTTGTTCTGTAACACTATTTGATTTGACTTGTGGTTTATTTTTATGCTTTTAAATTACATTGGCATCACAAAGGTGAGTAAAACGCTTTTTTCCCAAATTAAGAGACAAATAAACAGAGCATGGGTCTGTTTACTTTCCACTACTACTCAGCCTGTCCTGATATAAACAGACATCCTGTCGGTTCAGCCGTTGTCCTGAGGACGTTTATGAGACTGTGTGTGCCGCCAGATGCTGCATATTAGTTAAAACTGCCAGGACTCTCCTTCTCCTTCTCCCACTCCTGCTGGCCCTTCATTTTCCCACTGTCTGGATGAATGGATCAATGCAGCGTTATACTCACAGACTTTGCACTTTTCCTTTCAGTTTTTTGTTTCCTCACTAGCAGCCAAACAAGTTCAGACTTTTTTAGTATTTAGTATAACAGACAGAGCAAGGAGACTTCCACTTATCACTTATCTGAGAAGTCTTCCACTTATCTCATCTGTAAACTTAACTGACAACCTTTCACAAGTCCACAGGAAGACATGTACAGGTAGAATTTAGATTGAGAAAGTCTCCAGATGGAGCAGACCTGGAGACTGGAGAAACAGTCTCATATTGAAAGGCTGAGAGACGACCAGGAGATGATATAAAAGGGCTGATGAGTGAACAGGACGCTAACTTCAACTAGAGATCGTGTACACCTTTTCTTCCAATAATATAATATAATATTACAGACACAATGGATGTATGATAAACGGTCTACATCTGTCAGTGACAAAACTAAATAAAAATGATTCATTACTGAAATCTGCTTTATTACTCATTATAGTGAGTGCTTGTTATAAAGAAAGTGGCAAATGGCTGAACAATGGAAGTTAATTCACATACAGTCTGTAATTTACTGTCCCGTAACACAAAAGGAAAAATAAATCTTCTTGGGTTCAGTAGAAATTTGATTAATATCAGTATAATATAAATTTTGCTTGACTAGGTGCTATCAGTCACTGACACAAGCAGTTGGGAAAACAGAGCGGTTTGGTTGTAATAATAGCTTAGAAAATAAATACCAATATAAACATGCACTTGGTGCCTCTTAACAGAAATGTAATGTAGTTCTATTACTCCTATACACAAAACAACACACATACCCTCACTCACTCAGACATCCTCACAGATGCAGGCCACCGCTGTCGTCTGTGCAGTTACCATGGCAATATTGAGTGATTTCCTCCTCCAATCCTGTAAGTGGCGTATTGGCAAGTGGTGAGAAGCAAGGGTGAGACAATGGTCATGGTGAGAGAAAATACAGAAGTTGGGATGTGAGGATGTGCTGGACTGAGACACGAGCGCAAACACAAGGTAGCAGTGCTATTGAAGGGCAGCTAGAGTAATGACAAATGTGTCATTCTGTTGTGTCTCACTAGTCATTGTATCACTGCTGTCTTGTTATACATGATTCACGGATGGGAAGAACAACAGACCATTCAGTGATGGAGTGCCCCCTTCAGCAATCACTATCATCCTAAAAATGCTGTAAAGCCTAGCAAAAAGCAGAACCACCTTTAATTATAAGTGGTGTTTAAAATCCCCCAGAAGTATTGTCTAAATCTGTAAATTTGTTTCAATTAACAAAATATGTAATTTATAGATCCTCGCTCATACTGACAAACATAAAGCAAGATTTCACCTGACTTTGCAGTTCCCCTCAGCTTTTCAAGCTTTTCAGCATCCTACAGGTCATTGTTTTGTTTGGTTTGACAGCCTAAAAGATTTGAAAGTTTCCCTGCTTTTGTCAAGCTTGTTTCAAGATGAGCCAGACTGCTGTGTTTAGCAAACAAGCTTAAAGCCAATAGGCTTTACATATCCAGCACCAAATAAAGAACGAGAAAAGCAACTGGTGGCGACTGATATTCGCCTCAGGAGTGGCTGAAGAGCAAATTACAGAGAAGACAATGGGTGCAAGTGAATACTAGAAATACTGTATGTACACTAATATGGCTTACAGGTGGCCAGAAGCATGCAGGATGACTTGCTTCAGGCTACATCCATATGATTGACATGTGGCCAAGTCTTATTGTCAGGTTGTTGTGATAGAGTTGATGTAGGTATGTAGACAGAGCTGAGCTGGTGTTGGCATGGGATCAATTATCATGAGGGTTTGCAGTCTGTATGTTTCTCTGTGTGTGTGCTCGCTAAATAACCTGCCCATCCAGCTGCTTGTGTGATATTCTTGTGTGGCAGCTGACTTTCCCTCAGCAGTCCATTTGTGTCTAAATTGTCCTGAGTGGCTACAGGTAATTTTCCCACCTATTGTCCACATGGTTGTAAACTATAATTCAGCTCTAACCCAGCGAAAACAGTAGAGCTCTGTTGTTGTTGTTTTGGGGGAGACAACCCCAGGAGTGGAGCATGTAATGGTTTGGGGATAGTTGCCCTGTGCCGCAACTGGGAGGACTGGAGCTGTAAATGGAGATATGCAGGAAAGCATGAAATTCAATACACACTGCTCAAAGTTTATACACACCTCAACCAGCTTCTGACAGGTGATGGGCTTCTGTTATTGCAGCTGTTGTCTCTAGTTATATTTGTTGAAAAAAATCTAATACTGTAGCAGTTTGTGGTTGCTGGCTTATAGGCTCTGCACTAACACGTTGCTAAAACAGCCATTCCTCTTGTTTCAGTAAGGCTGAAATGGTATAACATACTGTATCTGACAGCCAGCGGTGTTACTGTTGATGAGGAGCAAAAAAAAGAAGAAAATGCATTTGGTTTTTTTTGCTTAGCCTCATATTTCTGTGGTTTTGACTATTTTTTAAGCACATTTAATAAGTATATTGATGTTACTTGCAAAACCTATGTATTTACAGTTCTAGGAGATACCAAGTCTACCTCCAGTAGCAACACTGTGGTGTGGAAGAGTGATGTTTTTGCAGTGGTGAGCCATTTTCTTGGTAGTATCACTGAATGATTCCAGACTTGTACCAAACCAATGGAAGCATTTGGATGTCAAGGTGCATTTAGTCAGAGACTGTTGTCTGTCCAACAGAAGCAGCTACAAGACACCTTGGATTGGATTAATGGTACACAGGCTTGTGTTTTGTCAGCAGTAAGAGCTAAAGCCCTGGCCCAAGGCCTAGATTTGCTTTTTGTTCTTGCTCCATTTAGTTGATGGAAATAAGCGTCTTGTCCTTATGTGTTTAGTCCGAATATATGTTAGGGAATGAGTATATGCTATGGTCATGGAGATGAGATGCAAATGTACTGAGCTTGTGGTCAGTCAGTGGACATTGTTTCTTTTTCCCTCTATTCTTTTTGTATTCTACTATGGTGGTCTGGCAGATCCCTCTCCTGTCTTGTCTGACAGCTTGTCTCCTTAATAAGCTGAATGTCCAAGTGTACTCTTTTCATTTTTACAGCTGGACTGATGAAAAGGCCACAATCAATTGGAGCCACAGGAGAGATATCTAACTAGTTAATGGGCCACTGAGGGAATATGTGGTTTTGAAGGCGGGGATGTTGTAACCGCTACACCTTGCCTGGGCTTCCACTGACTGCTCTCTCCACCCCTGCTCTTAAAATAGATCTTTCTTAGAAATATAAACAAAATTTCCATCTTAAGGCACATGGATTCCCCTTTGCTGTTATGGAGTGTTTGAAAATGTTATTTGCACAAATATGACACAAACTCACAATAGACATGGCCTGAATGAGATATAAAGAAAACACACACAAAAATACCCAACAAGGTGATGCTTAGTTGTTCTGAGAAAATGTTAAGAGCCAGTGTGACTTATCTGAAAGGCAGAGGGAATTATAAGATGAATTCACGAATTGTCATTTACTTTCAACTGTCACTGTGTTTCTTTTTGTTTTGTTTTTATGTACAATAGGGAAAGGCACTACGTAAAAGTAACAAAATAATACAAGTGTCAAGATGACAAAATGGAGTTGGGAATACAGTTGACAAGATCACAAAAAGGGATTCTGTGGCATTGTGTGGCAACAGTGCAAACAAAAGTACATTAAAGCTACATTATTATGTGATACGATATGCAGGCTATTTGCATTTTTCTGACAGTCGTCAGTTTGAATGTTTTTATCATTTGTCTTTCTCTCTTTTAGAAAGCAGTGTTCATGAGGGAAGCAATGACAACGATGGCAGCGTCTGTGGCAGTGACTCCCTCTTCTACAAACAGAGTGAAGGTGAGATGTGATGATGAACGCGCGGCAATTTAAGGCAGTGCAGATGGGTAATTTCAGCCACAATTATAATTGACATTATCTTTTCCATTTGAGAGCTCTTTCTTGCCTGTGTTGTTAGCCATATGGATTTTTTTTCACCATTTGTCCATTTCTTCCATTTTCTTAAAAGGTTGAGCTCTCATGTTTATTGCCCAGTAATGGTTGCTTTAACAAATAGAGACCATTCTGCCATTCTGTAAAAAGCATGAGTAGGGGGAAATCAGTGCTACATGACACTAAAATTAATTGTGCACTCAGGCTCAGATGTTTAAATATTAAATTGCACACAAATTAACGTGTACACACATACAAACATACAGCGCTGTGAAAAAGGTATTTGCCCCCTTCCTGATTTTTTTTTTTTTGCCTATTTGTCACACTTTAATAATTTATTAAAGTTTATTGAATAATAAACAAATTTTAATATTACACAAAGATAACCTGAGTAAATACTCTTGCAGAATTGTTTTAATTTAGCCACAGTGGAGGATTTTCGAGCATGAATGGCCTGTTTGAGGTAAGGCCACAGATTATCAATCAGATTTAAGTCCGAACTTTAACTAGGCCACTCCAAACCCTAATTTATTTTATGCTATGTTATTTTATTTTATTTTATTAATTTATTTATTTACCTCGCCCGTAAGCTGGCTGGGATAGGCTCCAGCACTCCTGTGACCCCTGCGGGGACTAAGCAGTATAGAAGATGGATGAGTTTATTAATTTATTTATTTATTTTTGAGCCATTCAGGCCTTGGTGTGGCAAATGACATTGAACCCAGCAGATTTTTTCATCATAGTTCACATGATTTCACATAGTTCATTTAAACTACTTTTTGTATGTTGTTTGTTGTTTGTTGATGTTAAATTTGGTTTGATGGTCTCCATCATTTAAGTGTAACTGTTTTTCAGCACTATAAATCCACTGCACACACACGATTAAACCACTGATGTGTCTTCTTACACAAGTGCACACACACAAGAAATTATAGTCTCCTACTTTACACTTACAAGTTCATATGCAAATAAATACACAAACATTAAATAGCCTTATATAACGATAAATCTAATTTCATTTGTTTGTCTGTAATTATGAGTTGTTTATGCAATGATCAAAATCTGCCATTTAGATAATGACAGCTCTTGAGAAGCCAACAAGCAAACATGTCTACGTGTGTGCTGGATCAGTGTTTTCATCAGACTGCTGAGTTTAAATGCACCACACCAACAAAAAGGCCTATCCTTTGGCTGAATGGTTAGGAAAGTTCTGGGAATAACAACACAAACAAATCAGCAAAAAACACATTTTGTTTGAAGTGGAGTCTGAGTGCCCAGTTACCCAACTTGTTGAGAGGCCTTTGTTGTTTTTGGTTCCCTTTTCCATCATCATCCTTTCTTTTTTAAAATGACTATGGTATCATTCAGAGGTGGTAAGTAACTAATTATGTTTACTCGAGTACTGTTCTTGAGTACAGTTTTGAGGTATTTGTATGTTACTGGAGTATTTCCATTGTATGTTACTTTTACTTCACTACAAACCAGGGAACAATATTGTACTTTTAACCAACTACATTTATTTCAAGAGCAT
>OMLM01008782.1:160739-177415 GCA_900302695.1 Helostoma temminkii
ATTGTACAAAAAGTAGGTTGAGCATGAAAGCACTGCATGTATACTTTTCTCCTTTTATATGAAAGTATTAACTGTACTTTACTATATTCCAAAGCAAATGCACACTTGCAAATTACGATGCAATGCATTAAGATGGGTTCCACCGCTGTCTTCACTTTGACATTTGATTGACATATCAGTAGGTAATATAATATGGAACAAAAGCATTTGCATTCGTATTACACCTCACTAGAGGAACACGGAAAGTCCCTTTTGAAATCAGGATGACAGCATTATTTCAGAAGAACACTGCTGAAAAAAGATTAATTAATCACAATCTGCATTAAAATTTAAAAACTACATTAAAATTCAAATGACACCTTTTAATCATGTCTGCCAATTTGCAGACATATTTAGTGGACACAAAGTTTGCAGTCGTTTGATTGCATTTCAGTTTTAATTAACATTTGTTAGTCATTAAGTCTTTGAAAGTGAAATTAAAAATGATTTCCTTATCTCCGCTTTAAGGTTGTTGGCATGTAATATTACATAATAAAAATGGAAAGTTGAATAGTGCTTTTAGAGTTTCATTATAACTAATTCATGACTAAAAGGCAGTGATGGGATGGTATTTTCAGTTTGCAATTTGCATCTATTATTCAAATGTAGTATAACAATTAACACACCTAACATATAATAATTAACATTTCCATTCTTCTTTCTCAGATAATCCAGAGGAGGAAGCGTTCAGAGATGCAGACAGAGTATGACTTTGTCTGGCCTCAGCCTCAGTCCCTGATCCAGCCCAGTGAACTGCCCTCTCCATCTCAACCTCACTCTTCTTCACAAGACCCACAGGACCCCCTCAAGTCCTCCTACACCCTTTTGGTGAGACAGCTTCTGCCTGTGCTCAAGCTTTTAAATGCCTCCATTTTCACTGAAGTCAAAACACATCTGGCCTGTTGGTGGGTGAATGCTGACCGAAGGATTTGATCTTTTATTATGCACCATGTGTTTACAGAGGAGTGGTTTGTCTTTTGTGTTCAAGCTGGACATTCTTCACATTATTTCACAGCACATAAAGTACAATGTTCTTCTGTCTGTACTTTGGTATGTGCTTCACTGGGTGGATTCGCCATCGCCTTGCTGCATTTGCCAGCTTTGAAAAAAAAAAGGAATGTGGTAACTTAAGCATTTCAGTAATGGCGCTCACATATCCTTTGTCTACATGTTGCCATCAAATCATCATCACAATTTTATGTGTTGTTGCAAAACCAGATGTTAAAAAAATGCTACAACTAATTTAAATGGCTGTTTAGACCTAAAGGAGATATAGAAGAGAAATAGACTGTGACATAGCAACAGCCAAAAGAGTATGGATGATTTTGAAGAATTTTTTTCTCTATGTAAGCAAAAGTAAAGAAAAAGTAAACTATGAATTGATACGATAAAGGTGGACTAGAAGAAAAGTCAAAGGAGACAGATTGGCTTTCATTTTTGGTTCAGTGTACCAGTTCTTAAGCAGCAACACAAAGATTACACAGACCCACTGAGATATATAGTACACACAAAACCACACAAACATGAATCAGTAGCGTGCATGCAGACACACGCACGCACCTGGCAGTGCTTCACACTATTAGTCAGCAGGGACTCATAGAGATTTGTCATCGTCCCATGATTGAACAAAACATCAAACCTTCGCTCCCAGGGCATCTCCACTGTGTTTCCTACTGTTTCAATCAGCCAAGATCAAAGTCCTGTGAAATACGATGGGATCTTCCTCTACCGCTCAGCTCACCACGGGACAGGATTTGTTTATCAGCTCTCTGTAAACACACTCAATTAGACACAAAGCATACATATTCAAATCTGTCCTGCCTTAACATTTTTTTCTTGCAATTGGAAGAAATTGTGATTTAGACTACAGACAGTTCAGTCTATAGTTAAACACACATGTATATACATCAGTCCTTTTATTTCAGTGCTAAATCTCAAGCTTTTTCATACACACTGTTAACTGTTCGTCATTAAGAGCTTAGCTTAAGTTTGTGCACTTGCATGATGTTTACATCCCTCTCGTGTCTGTCTCATTATAGGTTGAGCAGCTTTTAAATCAACATCCTATAAACGTCAATTAATTTAATTTAACCAGAAAACTTGCCTGAGCCTGAACTAGTCCCTCATCAGTGAGTGGACAAGACTAACACCTGTAGACTTTTGTTGACTGCCATTTATAATTCTATATAAACGTAACTACACAAGTTCACCCTCTGACTCACACACATACTTGAAGAGCATCCCAGCTAAATATTTAGTTGTCTTTCAGCTCCACCTGCTGATGATACATGTGCATTACAATCACAGTCACCATTTTCCCAGGACACAAAGTAGTCTAGCAAGACAGATGGTTGTTTTATAATTGCTGTATCTATCTACTGCTGTTCCTGGCTGCTGTGCCGATATATAGGATTAATCTGTCTGGAGCTTCTTTGACTGAAAGTCCATCTGAAGAGAGAAAATTAAAAAAACACGGTGATGAGTTTAGTTTTAAACTTCCTGTAGGTGCCAGTGAAGTGTTAGACTATTTATGTACACAGTGTGCTCAACTTTGTGTGTTGCTATCTATATGTTTTGCTTCCAGCGATCACAGTCAGCGTTCTCCCTCACCAGTGACGACTCCCCAGAGAAAGGTCCAGAGGACGAAGGTGCTGGAGCCAGCAGTGGCTTGCAGGAGTACACATCTCTGAAGAGGGAGGCAAAGGCCACATCACTACCAAGCTGGAAAAGTGTGGATCGTCTGGACAACTCTAGTAAATGTCCCATTCAAATGCTGTTTCAAGAGCTGTTCCCCCTTCTGAAAACTGGATATTGAGGAAATTGTTTACCAGATATACATAGCTTTTTCATAACATTTATTAGAACACAGTATTTTCTGTCTCTATGCAGTGGATTAGCTTTTATTAGCATTTTATACTTTAGAGTAATATTCAAATCATCTTATGTAACCTACTAAATACAATGTGACCATAGCAAGAGTGTTTTCATATTTAATACTGTAGCAGAACTTTATACTTATATATATTAATTACTTGTATTAATCAAGTTGAATATTTTTGACTTTACATTTACTTACCACATAAAATTGTTTGCCATTGAACCTGCCATGTTTGTTCATTTATGGCATGATTGGTGAGCCCAGAGGGTTAAAGACGTACAGATGACAAGAGACGTCTTGCTCTTTGTTTGTATTTCATCCAGGTGCATCCTCAGTTCTCCAGAGTCCAGACGGTAACTGGATCGCTCTGCACAGTTCTCAGCTGTCTCGACCCAGCCTGCTAACCAAGAGGAAAAGCCTGGTGTTTAGCGTGTTGGAAAAGGAGTCAGGAGTTGTTTCTGCATACGACGAGATGGGATCTGACTCTGAGGAGGACGATGAAGGTGGCTGGGGTGCAGCATTGAGACAGTTCCGCCGCAAACTGTCAGATGAGACTTATTACACAGACTCGCAGCATGACCCAGAGTGGACGTACACCCAGCATCTTCCCATAACCTCACCATCCTCTGGACAGTACACCAACACAGAGACCCTTAACTCAGACTCTGAGGCCTCATCCGTGCTGTCTGCATGTCCTCGTAAACCCTCTCACAACCTTTTGAAGAAGAAAGGACCACCAGACACACACCTGCACCCTCACCACCCGCTCCTATACCACCAACACCTTCACCAGAACTTCCTTCCATATCCACTCCACTCTGAGGCACTGGATGTAAACTTTAACCCTAAGGTGACTTGTTATTTAAATATAAGACTTTTTACCTTTGTAAAAATACCCTTGCATTTTATGATAACACATTATTATGTTACATTATTACTGACGTACTGTTAGTTAAATTAGTTTAATCTAGTGCTTTCCGCCCTGGTGGTCAGGCTTCCTCCAAAGATTTACTCCTTGCAAGTTAAATTGTAAGAGGTAATCTTATCTAATAAGATAATAGGCAAAAAAAGAAGTCCTTTTATTCCTTTTATTTACCATCTCTGTTTCTAGGTGATGGGAGACAGCAGCGAGGCCGAGGAGAGGCAGAGTGACCCTGTCAGAAGATCGCGACGACGCAGGAAAAGCAAGAGGGAGTCTGCGAGCGAGCAGTGCAGGCCTGGAGACCAGAACCATGCTCAAACTATCTACCCTTTAGTACAGGTAAATTCTCACAAATACTGCATAGATGATTAAGAATGGTCTCTAACTTGGTGTTCCCTCTGTGCCAGTGAAAAAAACTTATTTGCATGGTTGTAAAATATCGTTTTCACCATTGGGAGGCAGCAGATGATATGACAAAACAGTTTAGGCTCCCTTACATGAGCAAGTCTGCAGTCTAGCATCAGGTTTTTGTTACCTTCAGTATTTGTGTTTTATGGATATTCTATTCCATGACTTACTTTTCATTGTATGTGTCATTGTGCCTCTCTCGCCATTCAAGGAGAACAGTGGTATTCTACTTAATGTCCCTAGGAAGAGGGGTTTGTCCGGGGATCAGCCAGTACACGACACTTTGCCAGTGTCCACAGCTGCTCCAGACCCCTTCAGATTAGATGCCATGACTCTGGTGCCAGGAGACTTGGACACAGTAACCCCAAATTCAGCAGCCCCTCGGACCCCTCAGCCCTACTCTCTTGCTTTGGGAAACCAGATATTTCCAAGCAGCTCAGGGCCTGGAGATCATCTGGAAAAGGAACTACAACCCAGACTCAGCCAGCTTGTCAACTGTACCAACAGCAAGGACAGCAGCTCATCAGAAGAGGAGAGCACACAATGGCCTGCGGACAAACAGACAGACAAAGAAAGTGACAGAAAGAGAGAGAAGTCAAGACCAAGAGACGCAGAAAGAGAGAGGCAGTGGGCAAGTAAAACTGTGGAGCAACTGAATGGCCAAGAGGTGAAAAGAAGTGAGAGGCTAATTAAAAGTCCTTCAGTGCGAGAAGAAGGAATGAATGAGAAGAGGTTAGAGAAAGGAGTGGGAAGTTTGGAAGAGAAGGTAGACAACCAGGAAAAAAAGAGAGGAGACAAAAGAAAGACGAGCAGACAAAGTAAGAGACAACAAAAGAGAGACGTGGAGAAGGAAGTGGGACAAAGAAGTGTCACCCGAAGTGGATCGAGTGCAAGTTCACCTGCTATTACACCTTCTTCCCAGGAGGGGGTGCTTTCAGACAACCAGGTAAGGAGATAAGAATTAAAAGTAGAAATGTAAATATATCTGATTAACTGAAGGTGTCCTTCATGCTCCTGTTTCTTAACAAATGCTTTATTTTACATCACTAACAAAGCTCGTTACCTGTCGACATACCAAGTAAGTTAATTCACAAAGTTATTCCTCGTTTCACTCTCAGATCCTTGACAAAAGTTGCTCTCAGCAGTTTTGTGAAAAGATCTTAGGAGGAAACTCAGGTTGGGTGGTTAAGAATAACTACGAACATTTCGTACCATTTAGGCGAGTTATGACCTTTTGTGAATTCATTCTCTGCTTTTTGTGTTGACCCTGTAAGGACTGTAATGTCTGTCTGCTTATTACTATATTTATTTTTCTTTGTTTCTTATTTTATCCTATTCATATCTTCCCACCTTTCTCCTACCCATGTATTTGTGTGACAATCACTGTTGTCTTTATGCTTGTTTTCCCTTCTTTCTCTGTGCTTCCTTTTTTTTTGGTCTGTGTGTTTCTGGGTCTGTGTGTTTCTGTGTCATGCGTGTGTGTGTGTGTGTGTCAGGAGGGACAGAATGACTTGGAGCAACAGCAGAGGCTTCAGTTGCTCTCCTCTCTCATGGAACAGGTGAGATACTGGCTAGAAAGCAAAAGCATCCTGTGTCCTCAACTTGAGGACGTATAACCGTAAATCAACCCTGCCTTATTTGAATTTGAATTTGAATGAACAGTACACATGCATTCACACCTTTATACATGCACACATAAAATGCACTTGTGCGTTTACTTCTAATCCAAATGCATAGCTGCTGTGTACATGTCAAGCTGGGTCAAATGCTACTTGTACTATGTCCTATATGACACCTTTCTGGTAATTATTTAACAAAGTTAGAGTAGTAGCAGAAACACCAGTAATAAAGGATTTGCTCTCAGTTAAAATACTTCTTTTTAGAGTGACAACTCGTCAGTGACAATCTGGTGATACATGATGAATCATACATGAATCATTCCAGTTGTGTTTTACAAGTAGATTTTACTACTTTGCAGTGCTAATGTTTTGCCAACTATTTTTCTTTCAGTTTGTTTTCTTTCAAAAATATAATTTCTGTGCGTGTCCAAATGTTTTGACCTATAGTGTACATTGTTGATTTTGTTAGATTGTGCCGTCAGTGCACTCTGAGATCCAGCAGTGCATGGAAAGATGGAAATAAAAAAGCTTTACATTTTTCATTTAGTTAAACATTAATTGAAAGCGACATTCTTGTCAAATGTAAATATGTTACATTATTTCCTGTATCTATCGTCCCTTATACATAGACGTCACAGCAGTGTATTTGTACTTTCACAAAATAAACCCACTCCATTCATGAATGTATGAGCTACACTAAACCCACACAAAGTCACCCGACAGACACACACATTACACCCAAACGCACACTTATGAGCTCACCTCGTTTACAAGTCTTACAATTCAGCATGTGGGTCCATGTTGGGTCATTAACCAGACTTATTAAAAGGGATGCTATGATTAATACTCATCTCTTACAAGGTGTATGACACATGTATCAATGCGATCTATTTCTGCTCGTTTTCACAGGTCTCTTTGAAACCCTACAGGACAGTACAGCTTGATATCAATAGAGGACTTGTGCCAAAACAGGGATGCTTTTTTTAGTGTGTGTGTGTGTGTGTGTGTGTGTGTGTCTGTGTGTGTTATGACCTACTCCATTTATTTGTTTACAGCTGTCTACGTTTTTGCTCATATTAAATGTTAATTAATTACTTGTAAACAAAAAGGATGGCTGAAATGGAGTAGCCTGCGGCTTTTGTTGTTTCACTTATGGTTCATGTTGTGCTTCATTAAAACAGATGTCGAACATTTTGATGAGCGTTTTCTCAACTTTAACTGATTGTAAAGTACAATTGTAGGACAGATGTGGGTTGATGGTACATAGGCTACCACCACAGTTTTATAACACTTTACATAGAAAAGTATAACTGAAGTTAAATAAAATTTAAGAGCATATTTATTGATTTTTTATTTTTTTGAGGAGTACATGTAGGTTATATGATTGGTACTAAACTTCTTTTGGCCTTTCCCTACATTAAAATATATCTCTGCTTCTAGCTGGAGAGCTCCTCCATATGACATCATCTGAGATGTTTTTCTGTTCATGTTGCTCATAATAAAACTGAACTTTTAATATAGTCAACCTTTAAAGTTTGTGTCCATGCTTATGGCTCCAAGGGGCTATACTTATGCTCAGCACTGCTTCGAGGTAAATACTAACATTCACCATATTCACCGTTAGCTTGTTAGCATGCTAAAATATAGTATACTTAACACTTGGGCGTTACCCGATAGCTGCCCAGACAAATAAATTGGTCTGAACTAAATGACTTTAACATTTACTTTAATGAAAATAATCAAAAACTACATTTACATTTTTATGCCCAAAGGCCCATCATAATCTGTCCAAGGCTGCAGCCCATTTGGAGTAACAATTATTTATGAATGTTATTTCACAAGTTGTTAATTGCACTGAATGCATAATGAGAGGTAACTCAGAAATCACAGTTTATTATTGATGAGAACAAGGGATTTTAATGTAATTTTTATTAATTTTACAAAGAGACCCCTCTTGTTTGAACCTGTAATCCAGGCTGTCCATTAAAAGTTTTTAAACCCACCCCCACAACCAATAGTATTTTGTTGTATTCATTAATGTATCTTCAGTGTCAGTAGCAGCGGGATGTGTCTGAGTATCTATTTGATCTACATGGTGGTGGCCTGGTTCTTTGAGGATGAGAACTCTTAAGGACCATCTATGTCTCTATTGGTCACCCAAGTCAATAACTCAGAATGTACAACTCTAAATGGTGTTTACAAACAAGAGGTCTCGTTTTATGCCTCTCATCTCTCACGCAATATATTTACCAAAGCGCTGCCCCTCATCTCTCTGCGTCTCCTGTCATCAGCTAGAGCTCTACCTTTTCAGACCTCGCACTGCCTGTGTAGCTGAGAGGGATCAATACAACTCTGATCAGGCTGATCAAAGTTTCAGTGACTCATTCATTATTGAATTACATTTCTTTCTTTGCTGTTCTTTCCTTTTCTTGCTCTGTTTTCATTCATTAAGGAAAAAACACATCTTTCAATACACACTATCTTCACCATGAATTATTATTTAGCACCAACAGCCTAAATTTGGAAGTGAGCTTAGATTTGGATAAACAAGCTTTTCCATTTAACTGAGACCCTGTCTGCCACTTTTTTGCATTTATGAGGTATTTGTTATGAAAATGGGTTTGTCAGTTCATTCCAAAAGGAATGAATTGAGTCTGTGACATTTAACAACACTTGTGATTATGTAGTTTGAAAATACATTTGCTAAATAGCTTGATTTTTTAAATCATTTTTCATCAGTATATATGTATATTTCTATAATGTAATGGCATACTATACAAGCTTTCATTTAAATTTTCTCCCTTTTTTGATTGTCACCTTTTACTGTTCAAAGCCTAAAAACATAAGATCAGTCACTATTTTGACTTTATCATGAAACTTTCT
Source organism: Helostoma temminkii (assembly GCA_900302695.1). Taxonomy (NCBI): domain Eukaryota; kingdom Metazoa; phylum Chordata; class Actinopteri; order Anabantiformes; family Helostomatidae; genus Helostoma; species Helostoma temminkii. Next base: position 169,489 of record OMLM01008782.1, read on the forward strand.
CTCCTCCTACTGCATTTTTTATCTCCAGCTCTTTCTCCTGCACCTGATTGCTCTTAAAGGTCAAACATGTGCAGTTCTGTGTGTGCACAAAACATCTGATTAGGCATCAGAGAAAGTGTGACAAATACGTGTGTGCGTCACCCATACAATGTTCTTTTACACAACCTTGCAGCACATGGGGTTGAGGTGCTGATAAAAACACAAACATTAGTGTTAAAGCCACCTTATGCATTTATGTCATTACACTGATTTACAGCCTTGTTTTGTCCCTAGTGCATTATAGATTTTGAGTGTGCTTCTATTTTTCCTGATGCATTAATTGCTTTTTCTCCCATAATCTCTCAAGAGGTTTTTCAGTTTGTTACTGACTGATTTTACCTTTTATTATTTTTCTCTTTTAAGGTGTTTTCACATTAAGCCTTTCATTGTGTGTCGTGTAAATTACTGACAGCTGCACTGTTATTGTGCGTTTATGTGTTCTTTAAATGAAGCAGAAGTACTCAGCGGCCTCTCTCTGTAGCATCACTACTGAGGTGCTGAAGGTGTTGAATGCTACAGAGGAGCTGATTGGTGAGGCTGGAGGTGAGAACTACACTCTGTCTGAATCCATAAGTGCTTCTCCCATCTCCAGCAGCTCCGAGACCCATAGGCTGGATCAGAGGCTGACCAAGATCGAGGAGAATGTAAGCAAGGCAGCTGCAAATCCAATATTTTAACCTCACTGTGGATTTTCTTTTAATAGTAAAAGAACATGGTGAGTCAATCTTAATAGAAACTGAAAACACAACTCATCTTCTCCATGCAGGTGTACCTAGCTGCTAGTGCTGTGTATGGTCTTGAGGGGGCGCTTGGGGACCTGGAGCAGTGTGCCCGTAGTATTAGCAGTGGTACCACAGACACAGAGCTGGCTTTTCTAGAAGACCAGGTGGCCACAGCAGCCGCTCAGGTCCAGCAGTCAGAGCTACAGGTGCTGGAGATTTTTTCCTCAAAACATTTTTGGTTCACCCCAACATGTAGTACTGGGGTCATGCTCTTCCACCTTAATATGAATTTTTATTTAAACCATCTGAATGTCAGTAGTACAATTCTGGGATAAGACCACATTGTTGGACTTATAACAAATTTAGGGAGTGGACCTCTGACTGGTGTCATAATTAATTCATACAACTTTTTATTGTATCTTCTGACTAAAACTGGACAAAGATTACAGAATTATTGCATGAAATGGTTGTATGTGTTTATTACATTGAGCCTGTTTGTTCTTTAAGATATCCAACATTGAGGCCAGGATATCAGCTCTGAAAACAGCTGGGTTGAACGTGGCTGTCTGCAATCGTTTCTCCAAGTGCAAGCCAAAGGCTAAGGTATCTTCAAGTTCTCTAATGACTCTCACACACTTGTTAATGAGTCTAAGATCACATACAGTTTCTAGAGACACTAGGGGTACCAGCTATATCACTGTGAAAAGATAACTTTTTTTTGTTTTTTAAAAATTCTCTGATTACAGACTCAAACCCTGGATTCATCACGCCATCAAAGGAGGAAGCTTCCAGCACCTCCACTGAAAGGTACCCCAAAGTGAACTATTATAAAGTCCAGTATACAAAAATAAATAACATAGCTGTCCCTAAAGAAGTCATCAAAACTGGCAAATCAACTTCCAAATATTGATGCAGGTAAACACTGTCTTGTAAAGAGTGGCAAGTAAAAGTAACAGATTTATTTTATTATATATTCATGTAACTGTTCCTTTGAGCACTGTATGTCTAGCACTAAATATTAAAATTTAAAAGCTCTGAAGCAAAATTAGACCTATAAGAAGTGGTTTCTTTCAAAATTCACGCTTAAGATGTTCTGTGAACGTTGAGTTGTAATGTTTAAAAACATTTAGCAGAATCGCTATACACTTTCAACCATTTCAGACTTGACAATGATATCTTTAAATATGGATGAATTTTTAAATAATATGATCACATATATGGAAGGTATTTACAGCTGTGATGTTCTAACCACAAACTACAATAAGTCAAGAAACTAAGAAAAAGTAAACTGAGCCTAATGTCTCATGCTGACTGACAGTACATGGCATACAGCCATAAACAGCTTTGTATGTGCCTACAGTGTGTGAGAGAAATAGAGAAAGCCAGAGATGGGCAGTGGGACAGAATCAAGGGGACACTTTTATTTATTTATTTATTTATTTATTTCAGTTAACATCACATATTTTGAGCTTTGTCCTAAAAGAAGAGGTTGGTCGCTGAATGGATGTAAAAGTGAATACATCAGCTAGAAATGGACTAAATAAGTGAAAAGCTCCATTAGATGTAAAGCAGCTAAATGGAAACACACACAGTACATGTGGATAAGGCTGTTTTATCAATCAACAAGAAGTCCATTCCTTTTGATGGCAGTGAATGGCCTTTTTCTGTGGAGCTTTCTTTATTTTCTTTTCGTCTCGTTTTTTCTTCAACAGCATGCACACAATAGCTCTGATTCAGGGTGGCTTTTTGAGCATGGCTCTAAAGACAGACAGCATGCTGGACAATGGGGCCAAATCAGTGACCAAGACATGTAATCATATCATTGATTCCAGCTTAGGAGTGTCCTTCTTATCAGTTCCATTAAATGGGATATATGGCTCTAAATTTACAGCCAGGAAGGCATTTTAGTCAGCTGTGTTCATTTGAATTATATGTTATTCACAGTTTGTCTTTTTCTGGACAGCCCAATCTTTTTAAAGATTTATTTTTAACATGCTTATGTTTTTTCTTTTTCTTTTTTTGCATTTCAGAAAAGTTGGAGCCAGAGCAGCAGATGAAAGTATTTCGGCCATAGTGACTGCAGCACAATGGGTCCCTCAGGGATCCAGGGGCCATGGTAGAGCCCCAGAGTGGGGGCCCCTCTCATCCAGTGCCTTGACCTAGCGTCCTTCTCCACCTCCAGGACAAACAGGGCTAACACCTGCCCTTTGTGACTTACCAAGCACTCAGACCCACAGCCAGGCACGGCATGTCAATCACACACCTCAAATGACTCTTTCCCGCTTTCCCCCTTTACCCATCACATTCTCCTCCTCACCATCAACACAATACATCAAGAAAGGATTATCCAGCATTCAGTGTATCTGCCTTAAAATCTGCAAACACTCTTCATGACCCAACTCCTAAAGAATATCTGTACAGACAAATACAAAATCTCTCATTTCCTTTTTCTATGTTTGAGTATTGTGATTTAATGTACAATGAAGACGTGAAAAGATCATTGGTGAATTTTTCTGTGATTCAGTGTCCCAAAAAGAGGCTGAGCCATGTTTTATACTGCATCTTCTCTCTCAACCAAATTAAATGGCATGATGAGTTTTACCATACTGTAAGTCCCTTCAGAGCTTTTTTGAATGAATGTCAGTTATCGCTCACACAGCTATCAGATGGTAATCCTCACTGAGGGACGATTGTAACACCTTTGACATTTAAGCAATGAATGCACTCACCAGGACATAATGTTCAATTTAGCTTTTTTGTCCTTTTCTGATGCTAAAATTACCAGTCAATGGAAACTGACTTTCTTGCTGAGGGGTAAATGAGAAAATCCATGTGTTCTGATATCTGTACGCTAAATGTAAAGAAACTGCAAAACAGCCAGATGCTGCAGATTAGCACAACATAAACAGGTGGAAATGGGAATCTGTTTCAATAAACTAGGAAATTGCCCTACTAGCACCTTTGACACTAAATATGTTATAATATGTTATATTTTGTTATTTAAAAAAAAAACTCTGTGCTCAACATTGACATTCACATTTTAAATTAATATAGTAAACATACTAGCAAAACATTGCATTGTAATTAATTTGGAAAAAGGATTCTGGCCACTAAAACCAACACTATCATTAATATTATTAAATTCTTTACTAGGCTAAAAGCAGCTGACCTGACCTACATTACAGATTACCTATTTTCTGCCTTTAAACTAAGCTAAGCTAACTGGCTGCAGGCATCATCTTCATATTTAGTGTACGGACATGAGAGTGCTGTTGGTCTCCTGGCACAAAAGCAAATAAATGTATTTATTTAGTAAATGCTAACTGTGATGGTGTGTTACTGGGAAAGTGCTCTCCCATTACTTAGAAGAGAAATATGATCAGTATACAGTATTACAGCCTTAATGTGGAAGCAATTTAAAAGAGGAAAAAACCTTGAATAAAATAGAATGCCAAACTCAGTGGAGCTCAACATAAACCTCCATATGTTTGACATTCAGCTGTGGTCTGGTCGTTTGACTTTTTCTTTTTATTAAACAATGTTCCCCCCATGCAGTATTCTTCAGCCAAAAGTCATTTACTTCTCCTATCTTTCATTTACTTTAAAACATTGTGGCCTTTTATTTGAACAACAAGGTATTTCATGTTTTCCCATTGCTGGGTCATGTTCGAACTTCATGGTTACTTTCAGAAAATCTTGTAAAGATTTCTACATATAAAGTCTGATGGACTATATAACAAATGCCATAGAACCATGATTTTGTTACAAGCAATTTATTTTTGTACTTACTGAACATTTTTATGCAATACCACTGAAATGAGTACTATTGCAAATTAAAGGCTTTATTCTCTCCTCAAAGGAGCCCTTCTCAGTCAGTCCTATCAGACTCTCTCAAAGTGCTTTTAGTGTATGCCTGCATTTACCATTTGATATTCTGCCAGTAATGACAATAGTAAATGCTACAGAAACACGAGTGACAAGCATTTTTGGAGTCGCTGGTATGATTCATATTGTTTTTGTCTTCTTTAAACACTGGATTTGAAAATACTGCCTTTCATTTTTTGGGTTCTTTTATTTGTACTTTACTTGTCACCACTTGCATTAGTTAATACATCAGTTAGCCATGCGCACAGTTTGCTTTGCTACAGCTTGGGAACAGGCTTGGATTTCATGATGGACTGCTTGAACTGAAAGATGTGATGTTTTTTTTCTGTATGAATACGCTGCCCCGTTTCATCCCAGCCTGTCACATTTCTGGTTTTGCACTAGTTACCCTGTACTTGTCCACTTTGTTCTACAGGTGTTGATGTATAAAAGCATGTTTCTGGTTTTATCAATTTGATGTAGAATTTCCCACAAGAAGCACAGCTACATGGGTCCAATCATCAGTATCTTGTATTTTTCTAATGTAAGAAATATAGTATCCCATGACAGAATTTGTTAATATATGTATATGTGTGTGAAGAGATGGATATGATATAGAATAATATATGTATTGCCCAATCATAGTTGGCCAATCTTTCAGTGTTTTGTGCAAGAGACTGTGTATAATTGTAATGAGTTGTAAGGCTGGATTCACACAGTAAGTATAATTTGCTACTGTAACTGTGTCCCAGATACTCAGAAATGATGAGACTTGCACAGCAAAAAACTATATTACTTTTGTTCCTCTTTAAATCCAGTGTGAATGACTATGAAGAGGTCCACTGTGCACAGCTCTACTGTCACTTTTATGTGCAATTGTTTGTTGCAATCCATATGACATGTTGGGGAAAATATTAACATGCAAAAAATACGGATTCTCTATGTGCCACAGTACTCTGAGGAAAGAAAATGTATTATTAAATGAATAAACTTTGCAAACTTAAAGTGTTCTCTTTTTAAAGAAAGTTTTGTTCTGTGACTAAAGGAAGGGAATCGGCAAACATATAATCACAACATCCTTATTTATTAATCAATATAGAATACATTTTTATGTACATATACATTTGGAGATGGATTTGATTGAGGATCATATCCACCAAGGCCTCATAACAGACACCAGAGAGAAATATATGAAGAGCTAGAGTGAAAGAGTAAATAACCTCAAGATTAAAAAAAATGAAGACGCTCAGACATTGTCATGGTAACCAATCCCTGTCCTCCCTGTCCAGCACTTTCCCGAGGTTTTCCTTGTTTTTGAGGCTGCTGAGGAGCAGCTCCATCATCCTGACAACAGGCTGCATACCCCCGCTGCCCAGAGCTTCCACACTGCTGTGCCTCTTCCCAAAGCGCCCGATGGGTCTCACGCCGCGCCCCACGTACCAGAATGGGTCTATCTCCGGACCTGTTCACCACACAAGAACATCAGGGTCAAGTCTCAAAGCATGTCTTTAACATTATCAGCTCTGGGGATAGAATTCACATACGGGACAATCTTAGTGTACACTCGATAGTGATAATGAGAAGACGCAGAAAGAGTAATGATAATGATTATTAAAATATTTTAGGGTGATTTGGGAACATTTTGTAGTGCTAAAATGACCACAATTTTATTTTTTAATGAGACTTAAGAAACAGTCAAATTCCAGTGTTATGACAAATACTTCCATCCAAATAGCAGCTCAGGTTTGAACAGACAGGCTTCTATCTGTTTGAGTTCACATAGATTCTTGTCGATGTAAATGTGAATTATTTTCTCAGTTGGTTTGATGCATCACTTTATATGGAGAAATGATGTGTGTTTGTTTTCCATTCATCCATTTTATTATTATTCTATTCATTATATCTTTGAGATTATTCACTGCAATATACAAAGTACATAAAGAGAAAAACTACATTGTAGTACTAAGCACTACAATATAATTATAAAGTATAAAAAAGAGGTATAGAAACAAAAGAGCTGCTCTTCAAAGGGAGTTCAGGATAAATGTTCAAATCATACATATTAAGTACAGCTACAGAAAAGTTATTTAATGATACTAACCATACAACCCTGTGAACTCTTTAGATAAGATAATGTGTTTAGTTAAATAAAGTTAAGTAGAGTATTTGTCTTTAAAAGCTAATAATGTCAAGCTTTTGTAACCTACTGACAGCATATCTCAATTCTAGTATAAATACCAAGTACAGGACAGTATAATAAGGTACAGTATTATTCCTAATAGTATAATAAGAAATGGGAAACAAAAGATCAGCGAAAGTAGGAGAAAGTCCAGTGGGCTGTAACAAAAATAAAGATGTCATAATTACAAAGTCAAATCTTACTTCTGTTGTCGACGTTGTGAACAATGTGGAAGTCGTGTTCCACCGTGGTGCTGTGAGCGCTGCTGAAGCTGGAGGAGAGGAGCAGAAACAGCGCCAGAGCTGCGGGCAGCAACCGGCTTGTCAGGACGCAGTGCCGGACATCAGCCGCTCTCCCGGGTAACATGCTGTGTGGAGTCGCTGAAGGCACTGACGAGGACGAAGGGCCGCGGTTATAGTTCAAAAATATCTTTTAGTCAAGTTTAGAGTGTTTCAAATTCAGTTTTCAGTACTGTTGAAGGTGTATATATTATTATCATAAGTCAATTTTGTCATTTAAAGTAGCCTATAAATATATAAAAATATAAATAATAAACATAACTTACTGTCTTGCAACAATCATACAATCAATTTGTCAAGATGTAGTTAATGTAATGTAAATCCAGAACAGCAGCTTCTTACCCTGGACTTTGGACAGGCTGAGGTCAACTGGAGGAGGTCTGAAGTCGTTATTCTTTAGCAGGTGTGCTCCAGCTTATATATCCATGCTGCTCATGTGGTTGTTGGATGATGAATCAAGAACGTCAGTCACACAGTGGTCCCAGAATACAGGATGCATCACTCCCCCTTCTCCCCCCTCCCCTCCTCCCAACCTTTAAACCTCCTCCATTCCTTAGAGAAAGCAGATCTGCTTTTGGAGTTTTCCTGATGTGTGTCACGTAGCAGAACAGTCCATCAAGCAGTCAATGACATGCAGACAACTTTAAATTTATGAACATGGGGAGACCCACCAGCTCAAGTAGGTCTGTCAGACAGTGACCGGGAACTGTGGTGGGCGTTTTTGACGAGCCCTTCATCAATCAGTTTGATTACAAGGCAGGAAATAATCAGCTACTGCAAAAGCCTCTGTGTATTCTTAAACTAGCTGCCTCATCACCAGAAAG
>OMLM01008782.1:177435-222970 GCA_900302695.1 Helostoma temminkii
AGAAAGTATATTTAAATACAAACATTATAAATACAAATTATTTGGCAGCTCTTACTGTTGATTTGTCTGTCTAAAGTTCACCTGATATATTTACACCAAATGATACCAAACTAAAAAACAAGATTAAAGCTAAGAGTTGCAGCAGGAAACTAAATATGTTTGATTAGTGACAGCAAAATAATATCATACTGAACCAGGAAGCAGGTGGACACAGCTTTAAATGTATGTGGGGACAATCGCAAGTGAGAGGTCAAGGTGAGGAGAACTTAACATCTTCAGATGTATTCAGCACTGAGATGAGATTCTGTGATGTAGACCACGACTGACGTAATGAGAAGATAACTTAGCTGAGGAAATATTATCACACAATAATGAAGCTAATTAGGTACAGGCAGGTGTAAAAGGCTTCGGTGCTGTCTAGGAAATGCATTCAGGAACAATTTAGATGGTCCTGTTTGCGTAACTAAATAAATAAATAAAGATTTTATTCCAGAAAAATGTGCTTGTTCTGACCTATGAGCTAATGAGCTATAATGTCCCCAAAACATAAAAGTATTGTATAACATTTTAAATGTCTTTTCCACGTGAATAGTTGTATAGATCCGTGAATTATCACCAGTCAAAACAACTACTAACCACAACAATCTTAAGATTCAAAAAGAGAGGGATGCGGTGTTTATCAAGAAAAAGTTTCTTGCAGAATAAAACAGATTGACGTAAATAAGCTTTGTGGTCTAAATTATTGCCCATATGAGAGACAGTATATTTGTTAAGTGCCTCACAGTTTGTAACCTACAAAGAGTGTGTGCGCTAATCCATGGTTGGTTTGTCATCTACTTAAAAAGAAGGAATAAATAAATAAACTGGGACATCAACAGAGAATTTCACTGAAAGGGGTTCCTATTTCATTCAAAACAAGTCATCTGGACTGCAGTTTTACTAATTCTTGACATTAAAAATGTGGATATTTCAGAAAACACACATCTGAGGAGATACAAGACCTGTTTTGATTTCTGAAGTTTAAAAAAAACACAAACAATGGGTAATAATGGAATAACTGGCTATCAAACAAAAAAGAGTGCTGGTAAATTTTGAGATAAGCCATCAAGCTCTGGAGCTATTGTTTATGAGCTATAATCATAATATTAGCTATAATCTGTACAGCCTCAGCATCTTCAAAGAAGGAGATCCCAAAGTCGAAGTTAGCACTACACTGCTAACAGGTCAAATTAAAAAGGTAAATGAATGAATAAATAAACAATTTGTTATTTTTCTAATATACCACTGGCTTGTGTCAGAGATGACTTTGTGAACAGCCAAAAAAGTAAAGTAGTAGTATATTTTTGTATGGGATACTTTGCTGCCCCTTTGTGGTCAAATACTATGAACACACACACACACACACACACACACACACACACACACACACACACACAGTCATTTTGTAGCCTAAATAAACCCACACGGCTTCTACTGTAGTGAAATCGAAACCACTGACATGAAACATGAAACATTTCTCACGACTTTTATCTGAAGATAACATACACATTTTGACCAGACGTCGGCCAACAGAGGAGCTAACAGCTCATCTGTCACACAGCTAATAAAAGCAACAACCTTCATAAATATTATAATAGCTGATGTCACCATACGTGGGACGCATGCGCAATGCGCCGTGAAAGCGTACGTACTAGTATCATATCGGCGTTACCAGAATCAAAACACCAACAACCTCGGTGTCTGGAGCTTGTTTTTAAGACGACACGAAGGATTTTGTTTTTGCTTCGCAGCCTGAAATAAACGCTGAGTCTTTCTGACTCCGCAGCTTCAGTAATAACGGAAAAGAGAAGTGAAACCTCTAGCTTTGACTAGTTTTTGGAAGTCGCTTCAAACTCTTGTCACTACGCATTTGCTTCCTGTTGTCAGTGAGACTATAAAATGTGTTATTAAGGGGGAATGTAAGACATGTCGCTGAAGGATACTCGAACCAGGAGCAGGTAACAACGTGGGACAGCAGGTAAACAACCCAGCGGACCCCGTGTGTTTGTTTTCTACATGAGTCTGTTGGCAGGATGTCGCTGAGTTCAGGCGGTTGGGCTCACACCCCGGGCTTCACGCCGGACCACCCCACCATCCTCCCCAGTCACTATGGGGCCTCGCAGACACAACTTTGCTGCCAAACCGTGCTCATGTCGGTTCGGGTGTCGGTGTGCCATTCTGGGATTCGGCCTCTGTGTCTTCCGGGAGCAGCTGATGAGTCACTCCGCCTGCAGCTCAGCATGGACCCGGGGAAATCCGGGGAATTCCGGCTGTCGTTGCAGGACAGCGGCGGGACTGGCCGGAGTGTGGTGGGTTGACAGCGGTAGACCAGTAGTAGTGGTTGGGTTGTTACGGTCTTGGTCCTTGTTACATGTCTTTGTTACATGTTTTTACTGTTGGTCACTTTAAATCCACTTTGTTGCATCTTCCTTAAAACAAATGTTGTTTTTTTCAACTACATTCCTTATTAATTTAGGCAAATCTAACTAAATTGATGAAGTTTAAGTCTTAGTCCACACTCATAAATGTTAGAAACACCTCTCAACACAACATAGGCCAGTGCAATTTAACATTCATAATAATTTTCATAATAATTCATATTTATTGTTTGACATTTACTTGGACAAGTTGTATCTGTTGGTTGCACTGGTAGCTGCATAAAGTAACATTTAGTTGCCTGCAAGCATATATTTAAGTTTAGTGTAATGGAATATTTTTACCAGACAACCTGCACACTTGCACATAAATACAGTTTTCTTTTTGGTATACCGTAACCTATGATTCATCCACTATATTCCAGACCATCGCTGAATTTGATTTGAGGATGGTAAACTATGAAGTGAAGTCACCGAAGTGTCATGAGCTGAGTTTGGTAGCTCCTCCACGCGACCGCATAAGCTTCAACTTCCACTCTGAAAAGGAGGCCCACGAGTGGGCCACAGTGGTGATGTCATCACTGAGAGAAGCGCACAGAGGTCAGTCAACCATCTTATCAAAAACACATTTCTGTTAGATGGCAGCCACGAAGAGAGGCGACGAAGAGGGGGGAATATTTTCTTGCATCAGGGTCATATGAGCACATCAAACTGCAAGCTTATTTGAACAAAGGAGCTTTTCACTGCTTGCACTGCTTGCTTGTCAATGCTTGTAAACATAACCACTTTAACTTGAACCACTGTAACCAAACTTCATATTTTGGTTTTGGAAGAAATTTTAACAAATATGCCATTGTTCACCCATTCCTATATATTTAACTAAAGTTAAGGAAAAGTCAAATGAAAGAAACTGAAACTTCTGCAAAAAACAATGCAGATATTGATAAAACTACAAATAAACACCTTTTTAAAACCACTTTGGGTAAACCCCTGAATGCTTGACCCCTACACAGAGTTAATCTGGTAACTCTGGTGAAAGGGTGATAGCAGTAATAGTGGAGAGCTCCATATGTCAGTATAGCCATCATAGGTGATCAAAGGGTTTGAGATCTGATGACTGTGAAGTTCGTATCAGATGATTTACGTAATTTTCATACTTTTTAAAACATTTAGGGACTTCTCGTCTCCTACAGAAGAGGGCTTTATCGTCATAGGATAAAGGTGGCCAGTCAGAACAACTGTGTTTTGATTTGAAGTGATCTTTTTCTGTAAGGGTACAAATGGACCTAAATCATGCCAACAAAATATCCCCCAAAGTCGTACAGAGCCACTACATTCCTGTACTGTAGAGGTCAAGCAGTCAAGGTTTTTTTCAATAATTTGTCACCCATCTGCTTGAAATTCACAATTGTGCAGTTGACTATGGAAGTTAGCAGCTGTAGGTGTAACACAAGCCCAGCCGGGTTTTTTATGCTGTCTTAATATAGCTGGTGTGCTGATGTAAGAAGCTTCCATGGGAATCTCCCTTTGTAAACCAACCAGGCCTAACCAGCTAGGACCTTTAGGAGGAGGACATGGATAACATACTACATGTCTTTGCTGCTCAGGCAGCATTGTATAATCTTACTGCAGGAAATTTTAAAGATTTGTGCTGGAAGATTATTTTCTGTCTGAGAAATGTGTGTTTTCATGCAACAACAAATAGTTCTTATGCGATAACAAAACAGCATAATAGGTACTGTAAGCAGCAAAATTATGAATAAGATACAGTAGATGAGCTATAGTAACTGATAGCACCCCTTATCTCATTCAGATTGCTGAAAACAATAGGTCTATATGGCTATTAGATGCAACTATTTAATATGGCTGTGTAAACAAAGAAGCTTTCAGTCTGGAGATAGAACTATAGAAGATGTCTATTTTAGAATGTGTGAAAGTGTAATATTTATAATTTTTCATTGGCAGTCACTCCTCAGAACGATGAACAGCAGCTGGATGGCCTTTATCTTCACAACACAATGACCTTGCAACGAACAGGTGTGAAAAATAAACATTTTCCTATTACTTATTACTAATGTTGTGTTCTTTTTCCATTCACTCATCTTTTATTCAGTCACTGAATCATTATTTTCCCTCTAATGATGGTTTGGAGGTGTGGAAACATCCTCTCTTTATGCTTGCCTTGCTTGTGCTACATTGGCTTGTCAGTGTTTTCTTATTAATGCTATACTGTGCATGTATACATCTGTAGAGGACGCCTGCATAGAGCTGAGCCGAGCCATAGAAGAAGGTGACATGCAGTCTGCTTCTGTCTTTGCTGCCACACTTGCCAGACAACGTGCTGAACTCAAGATTCAACCCTCTGTGAGAGACTATGAAGACACTGAAATCAAGTAGGAATATGGTTATTAAAAATAGCTTTTAGTATTTCAGAACATGGTTAATCTGTGGTCAGTATTTGATTAAAATATATTAGGTATGCTATAGATTTTGTCTGATAGCTCGTGTTTTAATTTTATCTTACAGTTTGGCTGTTATAGTTGAAGATTCTTCTTCATCCTGCTGTGTCACTGTGAAAGTTTTTCAGCACATGACTACTGCAGCACTGAAACAGCAGGTCGGTCTGGTGCTCATTTTTTCCTCTTACAGTATTGTTACTTTGCTTGTTAGAAGTTCTCTCTTTCATTACCATTTTCTTTTGTTGATTTCATTTGTTTTCTGCCCTCTAAGATGTTTCTAGAATACGGCTTTCACCCACGGGTGCAGAGATGGGTGATTGGCCAGTGCCTATGCACTGACCAGCGCACTTTGGCCTCATATGGTGTTCGGCAGAATGGTGACACAGCCTTCTTGTACCTCCTGTCAGCACGTCATGCACGTTTGACGCCCCAAGTCCTCCAGCGGGACCAGGAGAGCGCCCTTCTTCTCAGCCCTACATCACTGTTACTCCCCACCCCTCAACTCTCTGCTACCTCTACAAACAGCTCAACATCTCAGGCCTGGAGACCGTACACCACTCTGCCTCCTAGACTCCACACCAGCAGCAACATTGGTGAGTGATGGGATTAACAGGTGGGTTTCTCTCAGTTCATGTCAGAAGAGGACTGCTTTAATTTTTTTCTTCAGCTGCTCCCTTTTGTGGCCACCACAACGGATTAGTTCTCTCCATCTCACTGCGTTCTCTGTATCTTTCTCTGTCACACTAACCTCTCTCATGTCATCCTTCACTACATCCATGAATCTCACTTTAGCCTTCCTCTTTTTCTCCTTTCTGGCAGTTCCATTTAAACACACAGTGCAACTCCAGCTGGCCTTCTCTGTGGTTCTCCATCAACATTATCAAAGCAAATATTACATCCACGGTCCTCTTTTTTTTTTTTTGCCATGAAACCATATTGCTGCTCACTGATCGTTTTTCACTGCTACTAATTAAAGGGTCAATTTCTGAATGACACAAAAGAATTTACACACAAACTTATGGGGAATACACATTTCCTTGCAGATGTTACAGCTTGCTCATTTGCTTATGTTTTTCCCATTTAAATGTTTCAGGTAGGCCAGACCTGGAAAAAATCAGTGAGCTCAAAGATCTCATCAATCTAGAGATGCCACAACTCAACCAAGCACTGAGCCCCCATACAGCCTCCACCCAGGTAATACACAGCAGCGCTGCAGTATGTTCAACACTACGGTAAAAAAGCCTTTGCTTTTAATTAAAAGATTTATAAGCAATTGTTTCTATATGTTGCTTGTTTGTATTTATATAACAAAGTTCAATTTGGTGATTAAAGGCAAAGAAAAAAAGTGCTTATCTTCATTTCAGGGCTGGTCATGCCCCTCTTGCACTTACATCAACAAACCCACTCGTCCAGGCTGTGAGATTTGCAGTACAAATCGCCCTGACAACTATATAATCCCTGATGGATATCGACCCGATGCACTGGAGCTTAGACGGATCCAACAGGAGAAAGAGGCCATCAGACAATACCAGCAGGTAGGAAAATGTACTCACTGAGCATATCTGCACCCACAGGCTTACATATGCAACCCTACACCCGTATGCATGCAACAAGAGTTTACTTCACCTATGTATATTTACAATAAAACCTGATTTAGACAAATGCGTCAGGGATAGAGGGGGAACATATCATACACTTTGGTGACAAATAGATAGAAATGATATTTAGCAAAATGTGGCTCTAAATTGGAAAAAAAACATCCATGAAATTAATAAGGAGAGGGAAGAATAAAGTGGATTCAAAGCTGACATTTAAATTTAAATTTAAAAATTTAAATTGCAGGCTCTCAGTTTGACTCTCTTCTCTTCTGTCTCTTTTTCTTTGAAGGAGAAAGGGAGAAGAGAGGTTCTGAAGAGTGCTGGGGCTCAAAACAACTCTCTCCTGTTTAACCTGGACCAGGACTACTGAACACACAACAGACACTTATACACGTTGTGTTTATTTAAGTTTCATTCACAGTTTGAATTTAGAGCAACATTTTTGATGCACTCTAAAAGACACTCACCTTTTGATTAAACAAGGAAGCGCAAGCCTCTGTTTGTATGCACATCTACATATATGCTTGAATTGAAAGTGTATGGATTATTATGTCTATTATCTTTAAATGAATGTAGGTTAACAAACTCATTTGAAATGCACGGATACTAGTGAAACCTTTTAAGCCTTATTTTAGATGGTGGTATATGTGCATCATGTGCTCCGGTGTTTGGCATGATGTTCCACAGCAGAGACCTAGTAGAAAAGTAAAACACTTGGTTTCACATTTTATGAAAATGTGCAGATATTGCTATGATGAAAAGAGGAGCATGATCAATACTGTACCTCAGACTTCATTGTTGATCTATGATGTAACAAAGATATTTGTGTCACATCTGTATTTAATTTATGATTATCAACCAGGCTCTAATAATAAAACTACAGATTACTCTTTCTCTTTGTATTGATCATTTTGATGGATTATATTAATTAAGGTTGACTTTTGCCGTTAAGAAGGTTTTTAAGTGGCAGAGGTTGCCACTAAATTGAATGCATTACCCCTATTTGTTTATTAGGCAATTGTAAATACTGTGTAAAACATAGAAAAATAAAATGTTTATTCACATTGCGTGGTTGTATGTGTAAGCATGTCTGTACGTGTGTGTATTGTGAGAGAGAGAGAGGAATATTTTAAATTGAACCCATGCTATACAATGCCAGTTTTTTTTTGTGCCCTTTATAAACACGGATTAAACAGAAGTACTTTGTGTAATAAGTTTAACCCTCGCAACACCATCCCTTAGGCAAAGGAAGAAGAGCGCAAGGAGAATTTTGCTCAGCTGGTGATGATGGATGGCCAAGACCTGGTACCTAATCCAGAGCCTGTGGACTGTAAAATATGCTATGTGGACCTGCAGCCCGGCGAGGGTGTCCTGCTGAGGGAGTGTCTGCACTGTTTCTGCAGGTAAGATTAAGAACTGGTGGAAAATTGCTATGTCAAGAGTGAGGATTTGCAAAATAAGCACATGTATATCTCATAGAAAGGCCTCACTGCTTCTGCTCATAGGATGATTCTTATAGGATGAACTTTAGTTTTTCACTCTGATTCAAAATCCTTAATGCTTCACATGAGTCAGACCTTTGTATGTTTGTGTATTTGCCCAGAGAGTGCTTGCGCTCAGTCATCATGCTGAGCGAGGATCCTGAGGTGTCCTGTCCATACAGAGATGACACATATTCCTGTACCTGCTCCCTGCAGGAGAGAGAAATCAGAGCTGTAAGTTTCACCAACAAAGGACCTCTGTGTCAATTAACATGGGTTTCAAATGACAATCAAGCTGCTGAACACAAAATATTTGCTTTAAATAGCTACAACTAGCGCATGTGCCTTGTGTAATAAGTGTAAACTCCCACTCATCAGAATTCACGTTTAACTGCTATCTGTGTAACTCAGATTATAACATGCCACTTGCATTACTAGCTATTCCTGTCCCCTTGTCGTTCCCTTTCTGCTTAACAGTTGGTGCCAGCTGAGGAGTATGAGCGCTGGCTGCAGAGAGGTCTGTCAGTGGCAGAGTCTCGATGTGAGGGCAGCTATCACTGTGCCACTCCAGACTGCGCAGGCTGGTGTGTGTATGAGGACACAGTTAATGTTTTCCACTGTCCTGTCTGTAGGAAACACAACTGCCTGATTTGCAAGGTAAGAAATATCTACGGTATGCATGTCATTAAAACGGTATTTGATCATTTAATTGTGTGTTTTATATGGCTATAACTGATGATAAAGCTTGAACCATGGACTAATCATTTGGACATAGAATAATAAGTCCTTTGAAAGAAGCAAATGAAACTGTACAGTTAAATTGGTCTGCTGACATAGGTTCTGTTTAAAGAAAGAAATGTTTCTTTGTTTCACATATTTTTCTGTTCCTGTTGCCATTTTTCTTTTCTCCTCAGTCTATCCACGAGGGAATGAACTGTAAGCAATACCAGGATGATCTTGCAGCACGTGCTATAAATGACTCTGCCGCAAGGAGGACAACGCATCTACTCAAGGTGAGCTGTTACTCTCTGTATGTACAGTATATATGTCACAAAAGAGGGAGCTCTCTTCTACTACTATTACTGTAGGTGTACAGGTGCAGTATTAGCACTCTATCTATGGTGTTCATGATGTCACTACCTTAAAGGACCTATCACCTGCAGGCCAGCTAGCTCACACTTACCTTTGCTTTGACAGTGAAGAATTTCCTGTCCATAACTTGGCAGCATCATTGACACATGAAAAATACAGATAAATGTCTGTACCTCAATAAGGTTTCTTCCTGGTAGTTGTGAGGTTTCAAGTTACTTGTGTCTTCTCTTGAGGCACTTGACTGTAATTTATGTTTTAATGTGGAATTACAGTATATATGATATAATACAGAGATGGAGTTTGTATCCTACGTGTTAAAAGATCTTTTCTTTGAAGGAACTTTACACTTTCCATCTCACAAACAGACTCTGGTTCAGTCAGGAGAGGCAATGCACTGCCCCCAGTGCAGTATCATTGTGCAGAAGAGGGATGGATGTGATTGGCTGCGTTGCACTGTCTGCCACACTGAGATCTGTTGGGTAACCAGAGGGCCCCGCTGGGGGCCACGGGTAAGAAATGTTTCCTTTCTATGCTTATTACTTTTTCCCACATTAAGCTACCATACGTTATACATCTGGTTATGTAAACAGTGTTTTAGGAGCCCATACTGATTAGCTACTCAGAAGGACTCTCTCTCTCTTTTTACTCTCTTTTTTTGCTTTCCCAGGGTCCTGGAGACACCAGTGGAGGTTGTCGCTGCAACGTCAACAATCAGAAATGCCATCCTAAATGTCAAAACTGCCACTGAACTCTGATCTCCAGAGTGATTGGATTGATGAAAGACTGAAAACAAAAATTTATCTTAAATACGGAAAAGAGGAATGAGGTACATTTAAGCAAACCTGACTGTGCCGGATGTTACAACTGGAAACTTTCTCAGCAATATTCTAACCATCTCACTGTCAAAATAACCTTTGGCTTCAGTATAATCAAAATAACATGTTGACATTTAGCCCAGCCTTTCTCAAACAGGGAAATGAAAGCTGTATAACTTTAAATGATTCAGCTATCATCATAAATTTAATTATTACATATATAAGACTGTGATAAGTGTGGTTAGAATTAGCTGGGAAAGAGTATTAGCTTTTTTGTGTGGTGCCTTTCGAAGATGACTGCACTGCAAATGTAGCAATATACTGTACATGTGTTGTGTCCTGTTTTGGTTGTTGTGTACCAGGATGCATTACGTCAAACAGAAGTAACCTCAGTCTTGTGCACAAAAGCTGTAACAGGGTATTTATGATGACATTGTCTAGGAAGAGCAATGAAATCTATGTCGTGTTCCTGATATGCAATTTTCTGCATATATAGATATAACTCCAATTCCAAAAGAGTTTGGACGAAGTTTAAAATCTACATAAAAACAGACCGCAATTATTTGCAAATGTCATGATATTTTATTCATAATACAACATAGGAAACATATAAACAGCTTAAAGTGAGAAAGTGTGCCTTTAAAAACAAATAAGGTCATTTTGAAATTGATGGCAGCAGAACATCTTGAAAAAGGCTGGAAAAGTTAGTGGTACTAATTTAAAAATTTGAAATTTGAAATTCTTTGCACACCATGGACGCTGTGTGTTACAGGTGCTGAAATGTCCTGTCTGCAGTCCAGTCCCTTCACCTATTTAAAAATTTTAAACGCAACAAACCACAACGAAGATCCAGCACTGTTGAGAAGTTAGAATCCTATGTCAAATCAACTGGTCTCTCGTCAGTTCATAATTACCTTAATTTTTCTTAAAATGGTACATTTTCTCAGTTAAACATTTGTTTTCTGTTTTTTATGTTTATAAAATTATTATGGGTTTATGAGATTTGCATTTTGCTTTTAATATAGATTTTACACAGCGTCCCAACTTTTTTGGAATTGGGGTTGTAGATCAAAAAAGTGTATGGGTTTATAGAGTTGAGATATTGTGTGTTGTTACCAAAGAGTTTTGAAATAAGTATGTTTGTGAATTTTGATTGATTCTGGTTTGTTGTTTAATCAGAGTTCGTTCACATGCTTCTGTATTTGACAAGCACTGCAGCTCACTCCAGGGGTACATAGGTCAATTAGTATCTCTGATGGACTGACAATGATTACAGACAGAATTTATTGATTAAACAGTTATTCATATTTTCCGTAAGAGAAGGCTAATGTAAACATATTTTGTCACTGAGAACATACTCTTGTTAAGGAACTTAAATATAATGGGGGTCACTAGTTATTAGTGTAAACTTCTGATATTTTTTAACATTATGTTAAAGCTTTGTATCTGCAGTAATATTTGGAATAGTGTGTAATACATGTATGTGAAAAAATATTATTTTAAAGCAATATTTGATTCTCTGAACATATCCTACCTGATTTTAATCACAATAAGAGAAAGTACCTTCACCAACAGCACCTTGTGTTGTATGAAAAACAAATGCTCTCAACCACACTACTGCCCCCGACTGACTAGCCATAAATATGTCTATATTGTTTTTTGTGTTGCTAAACCATTGTGCCTTAATTATTAATAAATAACCTTTAGACTGATTTCTTCTTTGTGTTTGTGTTGAATGTGGCTGGATCTGGAAAATGTCAAATTCAGTCATCATGTCTTTTTATACATATGTTGATCTTTATTCCTTAACAAAACAAGGAGAAGATGATCTGACTTAAGTCTTTCCATCACCCCTTTGGTGAGGTTTTAGTAACGCTGCCCTCTGTTTGTGTTTCCTGCTAATCCACATCAGTTACTACTTCTAGTAGTTGGGACAATCTGGAAGTGCCACATTCAGAGAACCTGCCCACTAATTTCTTTACTTTGACTGTTAGACCTAGAAACTATCAAAAGTATGTACTTATATAAGTAAGTTATATTAAGTTATACAAAATCAACGCTTTCTTTGTTTTATGTATGGAGACACAACATCCACTAATAAATAAAGAAATACTATGACTAAACAAGGATATGAACGCATAGTGGACACTAAAGTAACCATAAAAAGTAACCAGTAAGTGGCACCGATAGCTGCACTATCACAAAAACATGGCGTTATTTTGACATTATTTTGACAACATACATAACTTTGTGTTTTATTGAAATTTCAGGCCACCTGCTTCTTGCAGGGGGCGGGGTTTAAACCCCAGCTAGCTGCACACAGTCACATCTCTGGTGTCGATCGGCTCCTTCAACGTGGCTCGTTTTGTCGGAAGGATCGGAGAAGTGAGGGGAGGAGCATCTATCTGTTTCGGGATTATCAAAGATTAACATAAGCGCAGTAGCGACGGGCAGGTGAGTGTAATATGTAGGTACGATCAACGTCTTCTAATCTGTTTAGTTAAGAGATCTGCGCCGCCTGTGCGCATGTTCGACAGTATGCACATAGAAGCTGAACCGTGCTGGAGCCTGATTAAAAATATATTTAGAGCTCATTTCGATTGCACAGTGCACCTTTTTCTTTTCTCCTCTGTTAAGGTTGTCTTTGGAGTAGCCCAGACTGAAATTCCTGCAGAGTCCGTTGTGTCTTTGAGTTGGTCCTATGTTACTCTGCGGTGGCGGTGAAACACGCAGGGCTCCTCTGGGACAGGCTGTTGTTGGTTCTCTATGCGTAGACACAGTAGCAGATACATACATTATGTTTTACAGCAGTTCTTATGTTGTGCAAACCAAAAAGCAGAAGACCATTTCACATTGTTACAAAGTGTTTCCTAATTAACTTAAATGTAGTGTGTGTGTGTGTGTGTGTGTGTGAGAGTGAGAGAGAGAGAGAGAGAGAGAGAGAGACCTTTGTGTGGCATGTGTTTACAATCTCATTAATAATTCAAACAACTCAGTTTTCATTGCCTTTTATTTAACTTCCCTCTCATTTTTCTGAAACAAGTGAATTTCATTAAAGTCGTCTTATGCAAAGTAGAGAGTGTTCCTCTCCACTTGTTGCTTACTAGAGTATATTTTTACAGAGTGGATGCAGCTAATCTTTAACTCTCTCTTGCTGTACTTTCTCTGACTCCAGTTACTCAGATTCTGGAGCAGCTTCTTTCTCTCTTCACCATGTCTGACACTAAGAGGAAATTTAACTTTGCCATCGACCGGGGTGGCACCTTCACTGACGTGTTTGCTCAGCTGCCCGACGGTCGAGAAAGGGTTTTAAAACTTTTGTCCCGGGACCCGCAGAACTACAAAGATGCTCCCACTGAGGGCATCCGCAGAGTCCTCGAAGAGGTGAGCAGACATGAAAAATTGGCTATTGTTAGGTCATTGAATCAAATCAGATCAAATCACAGCATCTACTAATATATGTGATGTGTGCATGAATTTGAATGGGTGTATTGACAGGAAATGGGGCAGGTGTTTCCTCGTGACCAACCTGTAGACACCTCTCTGATTGGCTGGATCAGGATGGGCACAACAGTAGCAACCAATGCTCTGCTGGAGAGAGAAGGAGAAAGGACTGCACTCCTGGTCACCAAGGGCTTTAAGGACTTGCTGCACATTGGCACACAAGCTAGGCCAAACTTGTTTGATCTGGTCTGTAATGATTGCTTGATTAACTTATGTATATACACATACATGTTTACATGTGCAGGTTAAAGCCAGGATTGAAATGGTTGCATAATCAGCTTGTAAAAAGTGTTCACGGGTTTAGTCATTATTTCAGGTT
Source organism: Helostoma temminkii (assembly GCA_900302695.1). Classification (NCBI taxonomy): domain Eukaryota; kingdom Metazoa; phylum Chordata; class Actinopteri; order Anabantiformes; family Helostomatidae; genus Helostoma; species Helostoma temminkii. The sequence goes on from OMLM01008782.1 coordinate 191,118, forward strand.
TATGGTTTATCTATAAAGCTTGTGCTCTCTTACAGAGCAACTTGCTGTTCATACACCAGTGTTCAATCTATATTTTCTGTTATCAGGAGGTGGCTGTGCCTGAAGTGCTGTATGAGGAGGTGATAGAGGTGGACGAACGAGTCGTTCTCGTGCAAGAGGACTGTCAGCTGCCCAGGAAAGATCCCAAGCATATTGTCACAGGTGTAAACCAAAACTATGATTTCTGTTTTATGTGTGGACCAACACCCAGAGTGAGTGATATTGCTATTGAGAGGAAGAAGGATTGGCAGAGGCAGACAACTGCAATGTGGTCATTCCAGTTTGTCAAGTGGATTTGTATACAAAAACTTATTTTTAGTGTTTCTGTGCTTCCGCATTCAGCTGTAATTCAAAAGATTTGATTTAGTTTCTTCTAAACAGTTCAACATTTAGAAGTAACAATATCAGTGTTGATAAGCAGAGGTGACCCCCATGTTTTGTTTGGTAATGTTGGTTTTTAAGGTCAGTTTACTGGCACATGCATGGTTAGCTGCTCAGCATGAAAGCATTGCTCGAATGCCTTACATAATTTGAAATAATCCCGATAATCTGTGTGCGTGTTTCTCAGGCTGCACTGGGGATTCTCTGGAGGTATGGAGGGAGCTGAATCTGGAGCGTGTGGAAGAAGATCTAAGAGGAGTTCTGTCCCGCGGGATCACCAGTTTGGCCGTCCTCCTGCTGCACTCGTACACGTCAGTACATCTTGTTTCTGTGCTTTTATGCATGCAGGTATATTTACTTAACTTGTATTTACTCATTTACTTATCTCAGTTGCCTAATAGGCAGTATTTTTGCACCTGATACAGAAAGAATGTATGAGTAGTAAGTCTGACTGAACTTCTGACTCGTTTACTACTCTTTTCTTTTCCATTTGTCAGTGTTTTCTAAACCATACAGATCCCCCTCTCAGTTTCTAACTCTCTCTGTGGTTGTCCTGGTATTAACACTGTATATGTCAGTGTTGTCAAACACAGTGTTCTGTGTTGTAGAACAGTACTGAAATTGCATAAGACCTTTGTTTGACTTCCCACCCTATCCTCCACCACCTTTCTCTCTCTTTTAGATGGTCTGATCATGAGAAAGCAGTAGGCTCCCTGGCTCGTCGTCTGGGCTTCACCCAGGTATCTCTGTCCAGCGAGGTCATGCCCATGGTGCGAGCAGTACCTCGGGGCTACACTGTCTGTGCCGACGCCTACCTCACACCCAAAATTCGTCAGTATTTAAAAAGCTTCACCTCTGGCTTTAAGGATTGCCTTAAGGTATGTGTTATATGTGTATTTTTCTGTGTGTAATGATCACGTATTTTCTCTAGTCACATTCTGAGTCTGCTGCGGTGGTATAGGTCATGTCACCCTGAAGAACCATGAAGGATTTTCTCACTATAATGATCCGTAATTTCTCTCTGTCCTCAGGATGTGGATGTCCTGTTCATGCAGTCAGATGGAGGTCTGACTCCCATGCAGCAGTTCTGTGGCTCACGAGCCATTCTCTCCGGCCCAGCAGGAGGTGTGGTGGGATACGCCATCACCTCTTACAGCCAGATGGAGAAGAAACCTGTGATTGGCTTTGACATGGGCGGTGAGTGGGAGGAATGTTGAGGGAGTTCTTCTAGTAAAGCACTGGAGCAACTTCCTGCCATTGTCTTTTAGTACTTCGTTGCACAGTTTTAAAGCGCATTTGCATTGTGTTGAATTTTGTTTAATTTGTGTTTTATCAAACATAAAAGCAAAAAAAATAAGATTGTTTTTTTTGTACTTGCTTACTTGCACTCTTGTTTTCATTATCTGTAAACAGGTCGTGAAATTACACTTTCAACTCAAACACTGCTCTTTGCAGTGTGGTTAAAACACCGCACAGGTAACAGCAGCTGAAAACAAAATTTGTCCTTCATATGCTGTCTCTTGTGTCCCTCCAGGAACATCTACTGATGTGAGCCGGTATGCAGGCCAGTATGAACATGTGTTTGAGGCTACCACAGCGGGAGTCACCCTGCAAGCACCTCAGCTGGACATAAACACTGTGGCTGCAGGTGGAGGGTCGCGGCTCTTCTTCAGGTCGGTGAGATTCATGTGTTTATCCGACTGTTGAATTGTTTTCAGTGAGCTATGTTCAATGTGCTGTTTAATTGTTTTCATCAGAAGATTTGCTATATAATGTATGCATCTAGCTTGTTTCAAGTGGAATATTACCTAATGACAACTATTGAACCATCTGTAGATGGGACAACAGATTAATTTGAAATTTGATATCAGTCCTGTCAAAATTAGAAAAAAATCTGCTTTGATAAAGAAGTATCTGATAGTGAGGTACATATTCTGACAAGTATGTTGATGTTCAATTCAATTTGAATAATTTATTTGATTAATTAAATTCAGTTTACTTAAAAATTTTCCTTTGCCTCTTTTCTTTGTGTCCCATGACCTCTGTCCCTTCTCTGTAATTCTCATGTTGCTTTCCTTTCCTCTTAGATCAGGGATGTTTGTGGTTGGACCAGAGTCTGCAGGTGCACATCCGGGACCAGCCTGCTACAGAAAAGGTAACAGAAAGCTTGGTTTCTTCCACTAATTTAAGTTACTCTTTTACGTTTCTTTAACTTTTCAGTCCACAGTCTGGTAAATAGTTTACTGTATAGGTAATATTTCCCACCCCTGGCGCACACATCCACTCTTATTATTATACATCCTGATGTTTTTACCCCCCATACCACAGAGCAGGACTGTGTGTTCTCATTCTGTTCCATATACCCTACCTTGTATTGATAATCAGCCCAGGAAAGTTACATTTTCAGATTATCTAACCACAGCCTGCCTCACTGTTCTCAGTTGGAGCTGTAATGTGCACTAATGAAAAGAAATTGAAGTCTAACTTCTTTGTTGATGTTATCTGTGGGAGAGTTGGTTAGTTATTGCCTACATTTCATAAAACATGATCTTTTGACATTTGACATTGTTTTGGTTTCTCATACAATTAGATAAAATATGGTACAGGACTGAAACAACAGTCTAAGACAAAAACAGCTTTTAAAATGTCTTCTTATATGTGCATGATATGGAAAAACACAATGTTGATTCCCTGTGGTATTTTTCCAGGTGGCCCCCTAACTGTGACTGATGCTAACTTAGCCCTGGGTCGCCTCCTCCCTTATTTCTTCCCAAAGATCTTTGGGCCTGGTGAGAATGAACCGTTGTCTTTGGAGGAGACCATGAAGAACTTCCGTCATCTGACGCAGGAGATCAACCTGTTCTTGTCTTCTAACCAGTCACAGCCAGTAATATTGTTAAATCTTGAGTAGAATTAAAATTTTCTTGAGAGGTCTAAGAGTGTAATGATGTGTATTGTTTTGTGTTTTCATTTGAAGTCAAATGGAGACAACCACTCACACAACGGTCTGCTGCCAAACAGCCAGTCAGAGATGAGCGTGGAGGAGGTGGCCATGGGTTTCATTCGGGTTGCTAATGAGGCCATGTGCCGGCCAATCAGAGCTCTAACGCAGGTACTGTAGTTTGGGTTCATTGCTCCACCTTGGTGAAATATTAACATTAAAATGTGTGTGAGTTTGTGATCATCAGTGTTCATACTTTTTACACTCTCTTGTCTTTGTCTGCATCTCTGCTCCACCTCCTCCATCTTCACAGGCTAAGGGCCATGATACATCTCACCATGTGTTAGCATGCTTTGGGGGTGCGGGTGGCCAACATGCCTGTGCTATTGCACGAGCCCTGGGGATGAAGACTGTCTTTATACATAAGTAAGGTTAATAGGTTGTATTTTAGTGTTCTGTGTGTGATAGAAAAAGGGTTTGTAGGTAAAAGATGACATGTTACAACACAGAGAGCAGAAGTGTGTGTTTTATTGATATTTGATTGTTGTCTAGTTTACTAGTCTGACACAATCTGGCCATTTCTCTAATCAGTTCACTATCAAAAGCAACAGTCATATTCATGTACAGTACGTTTACCAGTAATGTGTGTGTATCGCAGGTACAGTGGCGTGCTGTCAGCCTACGGTCTGGCTCTAGCTGATGTTGTGGAGGAGGTACAGGAGCCGTGTTCACTGCAGTATGAGCAGCGTTGTTTTGCAGAGCTCGACCACAGGGTTGAGCAACTATCAAAACGCTGCCGTGACACACTTTGTGCACGCGGATTCACCAGGTCAGCACGCAAAAAACACTATGCTTTGGGGTTAACCACATCTCCAAATGTGTGTTAATCTACCCTGCTTTTTCACTGAAGAACCACTAATACTTGCTAACTACATTTAATTATAAATTATCGTATATATAGTTTCTCTGGTACTGTAAACTGTGACATAAGCACACCAGGCTAAAGTAGCCTTGCATGTTTTGTCTTCTTCAGCAGTCAGATAACAACTGAGGTTTTCCTCCACATGCGTTACAAGGGAACCGACTGTGCTCTCATGGTTACAGCTGCTGGATACCCCAGCAATGCCCAATCCTGTCAGGCTGGAGACTTCTGCAGTGCCTTCACCAAACGGTCAGCTCCGAGTTTTCTGACTTGCTCACTGAATGATTAGTTTATTTATGCACTGAGCTATTGGCTCCAACATACAGTCATTCATGAGTGGACAAACTGTTGCTTTGTTCAAATTTGCTCCTCTATGCCTTATGTTTATATTTTAAAAGCAAGCACATATACAAGTTAATGTATCATTTATAAGTACACTCTGTAGCAGACATTTATTTGCACTGTGGTGTTGTTGTTCCTTTGAATTTCTCACCCTATTTCTTACTTCTAGTTATCTAAAGGAGTTTGGATTCACCATCCCAGACAGAACTATACTGGTTGATGACATCAGAGTGAGGGGTTGTGGGAAGTCTGGCATCAAATCTGTGTATGAAACAAACATGAGACATGGACAGGCCAAACCAGTCATGGTATATGGAGTGATTTACAGTATATAAACACTACTGCACTTAGAACACACATGAACACACTCGTTATTCTAAGTTAGACCTGGAAATATATGAAAATATCATGTACTGTCATTAAACAGTTATGTTTTAATTCAGCAATGGATTGTGATTTTGTTTTTTAAGTCATAGCAAATCGGTGTCTGAACAGTTTTATCTTCTCTGTAGATGACCAAGTGCTACTTTGAGGATGGTTACTTGGACACAAATGTGTATCTGTGGGAGGAACTGCCATGTGGTCACAGTATTCCAGGACCAGCGATCATCATTGACAAGAACAGGCAGGCATTTTCCACTTTCCTATTTATGGATTTCAAATTAATCTAATCATTTTTTCATTGCAGTATCTGCTATTTTTGATTAAATATTGTAAATCTGCCTAAATTTAGGACATTGAAATGGTTAAAAACTGCATAAAGATGCTTTCATCTTGATTATTTCTATATGTGCTTCTCTGTGCATTTATCGCACCTGGACATAAATGTTTTTCTGCTCTTTATTTCATCAGTACCATCCTGGTGGAGCCGTGCTGTGAGGCCCAGCTGACAGAAGGGGGTGATGTTTGCATGACTGTAGGCTCTGACCCCCACTGTGCCCTTGGCACAGAGCTGAACACCGTGCAGCTCTCAATCTTCTCCCACCGCTTCATGAGCATAGCAGGTACAACTACAGAGAAAGGTGGATGAAAATGCGAGAGCATGGAGAGAAGTAAAATTAAACAGGGATCTGTGAAGCCTCAGTCGTTGGAAAATGTTCATTGTTAATCTCATTACTTTTCTCTCATTTCTCTTTCTTGCTCTACAGAGCAGATGGGCAGAGTACTACAGAGAACTTCCATCTCTACTAACATCAAGGAACGCCTTGACTTCTCCTGTGCTGTGTTTGGACCCGATGGTGGTCTGGTATCCAATGCACCTCACATCCCCGTCCACTTGGGTGCCATGCAAGAGACAGTCCAGTACCAAGTAAGGGAGGCATAGCTGGGAATATTTCTAGGAGTCATGCTGCTGAAGCAACACAGCCCATTCAGACAGAATAAAAGTGATTCTCCATCTTGTCTGTGCAGATCAAATCACTAGGAAATGAGCTGAAAGAAGGGGATGTGATTCTCAGTAACCACCCAAGTGCTGGGGGTAGTCACCTGCCAGACCTCACAGTCATCACACCGGTTAATTTTCAGTTCCATTTTTAATGTTTTTTTAGCTTTTCTTCTGCTTTCCTCTCCTATGTTTTTATGACTGTTTTCTTTCTACACATTCTCACTGCAGGTGTTTAGAAAAGGAGTGAGTGGTCCAGTATTCTTTGTAGCCAGCAGAGGGCACCATGCTGACATTGGTGGCATCACTCCCGGATCCATGCCTCCCCACTCCACCAGTCTTCAGCAGGAGGGTGCTGTCTTCACTTGCTTTAAAATAGTCACCGGTGGGATCTTCCAGGAAGAAGGTAAGAGAGATTAACTAAGATAAATGAGCAACTGATAAAAAGGAGGCATCAGAGACGTGTCAAGAAGCCAAGATCCTTGTCATATTTTTCAAATGACAGTGCAGGTGGAAAAAAAGTTAGCAAACTTTTGAATTTGACAACTGGCAGATTTGCTTCACCAACTTTTACTGAGCTTCAGCTCGCAGACTACCACCCTGACATTTTCCAGATAGTCAGATATCTTAGTATGTCTGCATGAAGAGCAGTGATATGCGTATTTGCACCAACATCTATGATGCCGAGCTGCCCAGAGGTAGAAAATGACATAGTAGTAACAGTGTCAATTCATCTCCAATCTAGTACTTACAATACTACATTATTGTGTGGTCCTGCTGCTTTATTAACATAAAGATGGCAATATTTTATTAGATATTACCAATATAATTTTTTATTAATGAATGATCTTTATGTAGGAATGTCAGTTTTCAAAATATCCTATACTCAGAGCTGTAACAATAATGTAACGCACAAAAATTAAAATTAAATAATTAACACATCACTTCCTTCACTTATCTTTTCATCATGTTTTTCTCTTGGTCCCTCTCTTCCCTCGTTGGATTACTTCCTTGCCTTTTCCCCCTGTGTCCCTGTCAGCTGTAACTGAAGCTCTGATGGCTCCAGCCCAGTACCCAGACTGCTCTGGGACTCGTAATCTCCATGACAACCTGTCAGATCTACGAGCTCAGGTGGCAGCCAATCAGAGAGGCAGCCAGCTGGTGGAGGAGTTGATTGACAGCTATGGGCTGGCTGTGGTCCAGGCTTACATGGGATACATTCAGGTAAGTGTTGCTAAAGTGCAATAAAAGATAAACAAAACTATTGTGTTCCTGAAACATAGTCCTAGCAGTTATTGCTTATGTGTGTAGCACCACAGCGTGTGTGTGATCTGTGTGTTTCAGAATAATGCAGAGCTAGCAGTAAGGGACATGCTGAGGGCCTTTGCACATCGTCGACAGCAAGAGAGTGGCTCTTTGGAGGTGGAGTCAGAGGATTTTATGGATGATGGGACACCTATCAGACTGCAGGTCCAGATTAATGAGAAACAGGTGAGTATTAGGATTTTCTAGTAATAATCCAAACTTTTTGTTCTTGCGCAGCTTGAAAACACAGTACAGAAACACTACAAAGTTTAAATAATAAAATGAGTCTAATGAAAATTTGAAATTGCAGTAAAATATATAAACATCCATCACCACAGGGCAGTGCAGTGTTTGACTTCACAGGAACGGGAACCGAGGTTTGGGGGAACTGCAATGCTCCAAGAGCCATCACACTCTCTGCTCTTATCTATTGCCTGCGGTGCATGGTGGGACAGGACATCCCTCTCAATCAGGTAAAAATGTTCTTAAGTTAACGCCCATTAATATTACAAATGTAAAAGTTGAAGCTGCGTTGACACAGTCATGGTCAAAATCTGAACATGCTGTTAACACCTACACAGGAAAATATGTATTTAATGTGTCTTTAAAACATTTACTACATGATGAATTGGGGTTTTACGGTCTGTGGTGAAGGAATTCATCCTGCACTGAAACATTAAGATCCTTTAAACATTTCCAGCTGACAAGAATTTCAACTGAACCACTGTTCCACAGTCCTTCATCTGTTTCCTTCTTGACTATCCAGGGTTGTCTCACACCGATCGAGGTCATCATCCCCCCTGGTTCAATTCTCCAGCCTTCACCAAATGCAGCTGTGGTTGGAGGAAATGTTCTCACATCACAGAGAGTGGTTGATGTCATCTTTAGGGCATTTGAGGTGTGCGCCGCCTCACAGGTGAGAACCGCTGGATCAGTCCCTTTTGGAACACAACATACATGCTGGATATTAAATTGTATTTTTTCTGTACATCAGGGTTGTATGAACAACATTTCATTTGGCAGTGAGAGGATTGGTTACTATGAAACTGTAGCTGGTGGAGCTGGTGCAGGGCCAGGCTGGAATGGGAGAAGTGGAGTCCACACTCACATGACCAACACCCGTATCACTGACCCAGAGATTCTGGAGAAGAGGTGGGATATGTACAGAGTGTTTTTGAGTGTTTTTTAAACTACATTTGTGTTCCTTTGCAACACTTTTGCTTTCCCTCTGATCCATGGCGAAAGGCTGAAGTATATTTTAATATTAAGCTCAGCCTGCAGTTATCCAAGTCACTTGAGTTTGCTGGACAATGGAGACTGAGAAGTCCAGTGGCCGCAGGGCGTTGTTTGCCTGTTCTGAAAAACATACACCGAATCAGGACTGAGTTCCTTCAGCCATGTCCCATTCTGGTCCTTCTGGTTCTGATCAGTGCAGAAGACTCAACCATTTTACTGGAGAGACATTGTCTCAGCTAGATTTCTCTCCAGCTCTGCGCCTCTGCCACCTCAGCTGGTAGATTTCAGATCTTCTTGAGGATTTGCAGTGGATTTCAGGTCTCTTTCCTGGGATCAGGTCTGTGTTTTGCAGGGTTAAAAGCTAGCCACCCATAGCATGCTAGCTGTGGCCATGTATAAAAAAACAATGATGTAATATGTTTCTCCAGACAAAGTCACCACAAATGCCCAGGATCAGAAAAATCCTGTCACTTCTCCCATCACTTCAGAAGAAGGTACAACATGAGTTGCAGGAAGAACAATAAAAACTCAACAAAACTAACAAAAACAACACACAAAGAGAGGATCTGCCATAACTGGCTTCAACACAACATGTGCCATCATGAGCTCATGTGTAATATATCCATCTAGCTGCAAAGCTAATTTCTACTTGGTGAGGATGAACCCACTTTCTCCCAACCAGCGCCAGTACTTCATGACTCAGCTTTCCATCATGAATCAGAGGGCTTACATATGTACTGTATTGCGAGGGAATGCAAATGCATTGCTAGGTAACGCATAACTAAACTAAAAGTAGCTCAGAAGAAAAACACCATGACCATTACAGGGCCTTATAGATACAAGTTTAAGTTTTAATTAAAGTCTGTGTTTGTTGTATTCAGCAATAACAACATTTTTACATATTTGATCTTCATGCTGCTGTTGCCCCTCTGGTATTCAGGTATCCGGTGATTTTGGAGCAGTTCTCTTTGCAGCCTGGCTCAGGAGGTGCAGGGAAATACTGCGGTGGAGATGGTGTGGTCCGGAAACTTTTGTTCAGGGACAATGTGGTTCTGTCTGTACTGACTGAGAGACGATCCACCCACCCCTATGGCCTCCATGGTAAACTCTCACCTGCCTTCAAAAGCTCATTTTCTTCTGAAGCTAGGTGATTTAGAGATTTTATGTCTTTCTTTTGCTGTGTATACTGAGCTTTCTGTCCTCTCACTATTGGTCAGGGGGTAAAGATGGTGCTGCTGGACTGAACCTTCTCCACAGAGCAGACGGCCGAGTTCTCAACCTGGGAGCTAAAACCAGTGTCAGCCTTCAGCCTGGGGTAAGATGGCAAGATATGCATGTTGCGAAAGAAATGATAATATACAGTAGTGTGAAAAAGTATTTGCCACCTTCCTTATTTTTGCATATTTCTCAAACTTAAATGATTCAGATCATCAAACTAAATTTTATATTACACAAACATTACCCAAGTAAATACAAATGCAGTTTCTAAATGATGTTTTTATTTATTGAGGAAAAAAGCTGTACAAACCTACTTGGTTCTATGTGGAAAATTGTCACCTAAACCTAATAACTGATTGTGCCACCCTTGGCAACAACTGCAATGAATCATTTGCGCTAACTGGCAAAGAGTCTTTCACATCGCTGTAGGGGAATTTTGTGTCACTCTTCCTTGCAGAGTTGTTTTAATTCAGCCATACTGGAGAGTTTTCATGCATGAATGGCCTATTTAAGATCAGGCCACAGCATCTCAGTTGGACTTAAGTCCAAACTTTGACTAGGCCACTCCAATTTAGTTTTTTGAGCTACTCAGAGGGGGACTTGCAGGTGTGTTTCAGATCATCGTCCTGCTGCATAACTTAAGTGTGCTTGAGATAAAAGTGGCTGGACATTCGCCTTCAGGATTTTCTGGTAGAGCACAGAATGGTTCCATCATGGTTCCATCAATTATGGCAAGTTGTTCAGGTCCTGACCCCAGACCATCACACTGTCACCACCATGTTTGACTGTTGTTGTTCTTCTTATGAAATGCTGTGTTAGCTTTATGCCATGAGTAAAAAAGTTCTTTAGACGCTGTTCTAGGTTCTATTATGATCTTCTGGATGAGCGGTCATTGTTTGGTAGGTTGGCTCTGGCTTAAATCAGGCCTGGGTGTGGCAAGTGAAATTGAATTTAGCTTTCAAAAATGTGGCTTATCATGTGGCTTAGCAGTTAGTTTTTCACATGGGGCGAGGCAAGTCTTTTTTCCCATTAATAAATTAAGAATCATCTTCTGGTATATGTACATATGGTAAAGTCTGGCTACAAACTGCCAACCCTAGAACCCTAAAAGAATGCCCTGCTCTACCAGCTGTTCCACTGCTGCCCCCCATGAAAGGGTGTCAATTGAACTTGAACTGAACTTGATAAAAAAAATAGTAAAACAATACAGTTTAGCAGCCAATCAAACTACAGCCTTCAAAATGATTACACAGTTGAATCAACACCTCTCTGTAAAACAGTGAAGGGCAGATTTATTGCAGGACTGTTTTCTGGTTGCCTGTGATGCCTATAGAACATCTTCAGGGACTTTCTTCAAATCTGGAATAAATGTCTCTTTGGACTCAAGAATGAACTAATTAGGTTTGTAACAAAATTGTAGATGGACTTATGCATAAGCTTATTTAAATTTGAGTCTGGCTGTGCATGTAAACTACAACTTCAGTGGCGGTTGGCGGAGGCATACAACTGTAATGCTGAAAAGCAGTGTGAAAGTAATTAAATACACATTGTTTAATCTTTTACATATTATATAATTTTGATGAGGTGACTTTGGTATTAGCTAAATCCTCTTTGTGTGTCTCTCCCCCATCAGGACATGTTCTGCCTCTACACCCCTGGTGGTGGAGGATACGGAAGAGAGGAAGAAGCAAACAGAAGAGCTCAGACCAAGCGCAGGCGCTTAAATGACACTTTCCCTGAGAGGGGAAGCGTCTTTGACTACAGAATGGCACAAGAGGGAGTGTGACAAAGAAAAGAAAAAGACGGTAATAGAGGAACTAGAGCAGAGTGAGACATGGGCCAGATAGTGTGAGGGTTTTTGTAGAAGATGTGAGGAAGAACATAAACTGTGGTAACAACTGTCTCATTGTTATACTACAAAAAGAAAACAAGGTAGAAGGAAAAATATTCCACATCTAAATGTAGACTAGAAACATTTAAACACTTCCTGCTGATACCAGTAAAAATCATGATCGTAGTCAACAACACTAGAACAAAAGGTACCCCAGTAATCCTGTTATAAAGCTAAAATAGATTTAGTAGACATTTAACCTACACAATGTTGTCTTTTATCACAAAGGCTTTGCTTACATTTGTAGGCAAAGTGCCTAAACCCAACCCTGAACACAAGCTGCATACATTAAACACAGTAATAGTCAGATTTGTGTGACTGATGCTTATGAGTTGCTAACATCCCACTTCATATTTAGATTTTTTTTTCTTAACAACCTCAAGAAGGCTATAGTTCTCTTCTTGATAACGTATATGGCAGAGTCATTTCTGAGAACCATTATATTACTGAGACCTCACATTTGCCGTTTTAGTGTCAGTATATTTTCCTACTGAAATGTTTTAAGTATTTACAACAATATGTCTAACTGTATAAGGTTCAGCCAACCATGTGAAGCAGCTGCTAATGCATTTTAACTGGAACAACCACTTAACTAACACTGCGACTTCCTGATATTGTTACTTTTGTTATTTTAACAAGACAAATAAACCTATTTTCTACTACTGTGATTGCTCTTTCCAGTCTATCGCTTTCAAATAAGAGTTTCACTTTTGCACTGTGTAAGCACAAGACAGCTAGTATCTGTTAAGAGTATGTAGAAATAATGTAAATTTAGAAAGACGAATCTGATTATATAATGATATTAATGTAGCAATTGTAACTTTGTTCTTGTGGCAAAGTCGGTCTCAATTTTGTATTAGAAATGCAAAGTTTCTCTCTTGAGGGGACTCATCACTTTAGCTCTTGGAGAAGAGAAGCTGCTCAAGCCTCAAAGTTTAGGCAAAAACACCACACATAATTTACACATAGAATTTGAAACAGTTGAGACACACAAAACCTGCCCAGAGTGACCAACAGTTATACATGTAAATTCATGAGGGAGTGTTGAGATACAACCCAGAATGAGTGGGTGTGTTTGCATTTGGGGGAAGGGGACAAAGAAGTGTCCTCCCCTCCTCCCTTCTCTGGGTCAAGAATGATCAGGGAGCAGAGGAGGAAGGATGGCGAGGGAGTGCAGGCATGCGTAGGTAGCTGATAAAGAGATAGGGGCCACAGCAGTGGAAGCAGCAGGAGGCTGACAGCTCGTGGACTGTTGATGTAAATCAGCTGTGTGTGTGTGTGTGTGTGTGAGAGAGGTGGAAGCTGATTCAGATGCCATGGACAGAACACAGAAACTTTCCCCATTTATGGATCACAATTACTGTAGTAAAACAATCTATCTTACTAAGAGGATTTGAGACCAACCCCCTGCTGCTGTCTGGTATTATCCCTCAGTCTCTTCACTTTATCGTGTGCTTGAGGATCCATGCTTTCTATCCATGCTTGCTCTGTGTACACAGGTAGACTCAGACATCTAAACACTCCAAGGAAAATTAATGCAGGATACACCAGACCTCAGTTTTCAACAGAACAGCAAATACTCAATGCTTTTGATTTTAGTTATTGATTTTGAATTATTCTGTAAAAAACAAGGGAGTTCTTTTAGTCATGATTTAGAGAGTGTGGATTGATAGGCAAAAAAACATTTCTATTTAAAATTAAATTTACTAAAACTTGTAAAAAGTATGAGAGTATAAATTCTTGCTAAGTTCATATTACAACACTGAGCCCAGTTAAAAATAAACATTTTATTACAAACCATTTTCAACTCCAGGACCTTCTTTTGATACTTTCTGAACTGAGTTTTCATTTCAGCTCACTACTGTACAGACCTTAACAAGACCACAGGAGAAACAGGAAAAACTACATAACATTCACCTGTCGAGATAGACACTTATAGGCAATTTCCTTTGGAAGATTATCACAGTGACATTAAAATAGTGCGAATAGCAGTGCAAAGTCCACAGGAAACATGTCCCAGTCTGAGGTAGTTGTACAGTGGTTGATTGCCATCAGAATACATAATGCACATTGTTACAGATTGATTGTAATCTAAAATGTAGCATGTTCTCTGTGTTAAACCTGTGAAATTCTCAAACAAAAACATCAGCACCAACATGAAAAATGCAATCCTGGAAGTGATCACTATTTATCAAATGAATATGCTGTTGTAGCTGAATAGGGTGACTGCAAACGATCCAGATTTACTGAAAGGTAATACATTGACAAACATGGTCTTGCATATTTAACCATCTGAACTAACCGTCAAGTAATACAAGTGTGTGGGCACATTGGTCTGTGAACACAGGGACACTCCGACAAAGAAGCAATTGTGTTTTCACTGAAATTATGCCAATGTTTACCTAACAATCATATATACTGTTTAAAATGCTGACAGTTAAAGTGTAAAAAGTATTGCATTTGATACTCTCTAGCTCAGATTTACCATCGTTTAGTTCAGCCCATCACAGTATTTCACAACACACACAATCCAGGTTAAACCAATCACAACATTCAGCTGTCTGACATCAGTGTCTGACAATACGCAGACACTAATCACTAAAGTAATTCATGCAAGAAAGAAAAAAATTCACGCCAGTAAAAGACAAATGTGCAAATGAGATTGGCAGTGCAATGAGCTTGCAGTAATATACGCTTTGTTTGAAAAGCTGAGGTAGATAGTTGTTGTATAGTTAACTGAGGTAGTTTTGCTCCAGTGAAACCATGTGGCACTCCACAGACTAATGAGAGGCAACTTTTTCTTTTAAAAATCTTGACATAAAAAATAAAACATTTGTCTGCAGTTTAGCACCCTTTGTATATAAGACAGTCACACATTGCTTGGGCTGGGGTATTGATTAAGACTCAGTGATGAATTGCATGAAATGCATTTCCTTCGTGGATCTTGGTTAAACCTCTCCTTCCCAGTGGTTTATCATCCTTGCATGTTTGATTGTCAGTAATTCAGAGTCTCTCGGTCAGTACTGGGGGTACCTGTTTAGAGGAGGCCCACTCTGCAGGGTGTACTGACTGGGTGGATGATGTGAGTGAGAGTTCTGATTGGTTGGTACTAGCACATCAAACACGCTCTTATTTGGAGGCACAGACTGCAACATATTGTCCAGATCCATGATTAGGGGAGGGGCTGGGACTGAAACTCGCCCGCTGGGCAGGATGGGCCAATATGTATGACCTAAGAAGTGACCAGGTGCCACAGGAGAACCACCATAACCATAAATGGGAAGTCCGCCATGCAGTGGCATTAGAGGACCCCCATTGAACCGCATGCTTGGCGGGGCAACAGCATTGGGAGGAGCATATTTGGCATAGGACGTAGGAAGTTCCCATGGAGGTGCCACAGATTCTCGTCTGGCTGATTTGTGCAGCGGTGGTCTGTAGTCCTCATAACCATCTGACCCTGCTTCACCGTCAGGAGGAACACGCTTACCAGATTGGATAACTCCTTTCCATTCTTCATCAGAGGAGGAGGAGGTGGACGCCGGGCTAGCAGAGCTAGCAGAAGCACTACGGGCAGATGATGCATAGCGTGATCGTGAAGGAGGTGATGGCCGAGGTTGCACCACTTCACCCCAGCAATCTCTTGTAGTCACGTCCACATCCCCAGATGCACTAGTTGGTCGTAGGCTGTGTAGAAGGGAATCAATGGCAAAGGATGAGTCTAGCTTGGGCTGAAACAAGTCCTCCTGTGGTGGGGAGGGGTTTCCAGAGCGCATGGGAGGGAGAGAGGTCACAGGGTCAGAGGGCAGCTCAGATTCTGCCTTGTGTCCCTGTAAGATGTAGGGAGCCAGATCCTGGGCAAAGATTGTCTCATCCTGGCGTGACACAGCTGTGTTCTGCCTCTTAAGCAGCTCCAGAGGAACACGACTCAGCTCCACTGCCCAGAAATTGCCTTTTCCCTGAGGTTTACCAGGGTCCTTCAGCACCTACAGGTGGAAGGAAGATGGTCAGTCAGATGAGGCCTTAGTTTAACATCCTAATAAGACAGGACTGACCCAGTTTAACAGTTAATCATCACAATGTGATGACTGGAGAAATTAAATATTTAGCATGGAAATATAAACTTCTAGAAGTAGTCCCTTAAAGGTCAGTGATCTGACACAAATTGAGGGTCTTGTCCATTGAATTATATAGTTTTAACATACAAACCTTGACAAAGCAGTCATAAGATGAGAGGTTGTGTCTCACTGAATCCCGCCACCCCTTGTAGTTTCCTTTGAAGAATGGAAACAGTGTGCTGATCTCCTTGAGGATCTGAAAATAAAAACAAATGTCAGTATAGCAAACATTGCATTGGCACATATAGTGCATTATATATGGGCATAATTAAACATACATTATATCTTGGCTCTATTGAGGCTTAAGACATTTTGTCATTGTAACTGAGTACACCAAGCCATCACTGCAGAGGTGGATGCTCACTACAAACACTGGACCAACTAAGATTGTACACCAGTTCATTTATAGTAAAAAGAAATCAAAACAAATGTGATTTCACTATGTACCGTATATCTTATCACTTTCTTGATACAGATCAGTGTCTGGTTTCACTGCAGGTCAACCTTATCAAAGCTAACCAAGAATGGTAGGGATGGTAGTCACTCAAGTGTCACCTAGAGGTAACTGGTTAGTGTCACTTTGTAAACTGTAAAACATCCACCTCTCTATGTATTGTCGAAGAAGTTACAGAAGAAAAAAGTCAGATGAAACATCTTCTTGCCTTGAGACACATCAGATCATTGTAATTCCACAATCTTCCTCAATAAAATGCTGTTGAAATAAAGTTCTAAGTGACTTACACTTTCCCTAAATACATTATATAGGTTAAGTGTCCTTAGGTTTCCCTAAATACAGCACCGTGCAAACACACAAGCAGTTTATTTTCATAATTACCTCAGATAAAGTAAGTTTCTTCTCAGGGGACCTTTGGATGACCATAGCAATCATGGCAAGATATGAGTAAGGTGGCTTTGGATACCGCTGATAGTTCTTTTTCTTCCCACTGCTCCTTTTTTCCCGTTCATTGTTCCATGAATCCCCGATAAGAGTTTCCCCTTTGAACGGTCCATCTTGAGCATTGGTGCACGACGATCCCGGTGGTACGGTTTTACCCATGAAGGTCGCTGCACTGTGGAGATGTTCCGGACGCGCTGCTGGTTTCTCCAAGCGCGGCGGCTGCTGTGGAACCATCTGAGCTGTGTGATGAGGCCAATGTTGGGCTGGAGAGCTCCGCGTTACACCGCCGGCAGGAAAACTGTGCGCATTTCTGTGGAAGTCAAGTTGATGGTCGTGAGGTTCTCCAAGGTGGGACAGAGCGGGTGGTGCCAAGATGCTCTGCTCCGGCCAGTGCTTTGTCATGTTGATCATCCAGGGGGGAAGATCGGCCCGCACGTTCGGATAGGAGCACGTAGAGGGGGAGGGAGGTCGAGGAGTCGGTCCTTAACTTCTAGCAGACTGCTGGCTCCAGGCTGACTCTATTTGAAGAGCAAACAATTAACAGTTTAATGTAAATCCCGCTGCGTAATCGAGGAGAGAATGACGCGTTATCTCAGAGCAGAATGACTGATCGTCCCAGGGGGGGAGTTGGTTTAGAAACACGCATTGCTTAGATTTACGCACATAAGCCTGAAGTACAGTGCGTATTTGGAGTACGCAATAAACTTTAAATAAGCAAATAGCCTAAAGTTTATATCTAGAGTGAACTCAGCACAAACCACACCTTGAAGTACTGAATAATTCTGAAGATTTTATACTCGAGAGTGGCTCACAGAAAGTACAACTAGCAGGGGGCGGGGTGGAGTACAAGAAACAAGTAATTTCGACTGAAGCTTACATGCAATCAACAATTTTTGGAGAGCAATATACATAAGGAAGGGCTAATATACAAACACTGAAAGATTAGGAAGCTGTCAGTTGCAATAATTTGGTGATTATTGCTTTAACCATGACACATCAAATAAATCTGCCCATCTGAGTCACTGAATCTTATTTTAGTTAGTGAGGAAATAATCCGTTCAGTATCTGAGTTGCGCGGGCAATTACTACTGCACGGCTGCCTTATTCCAGAGAGCAACCCGGGCATATAACCGCTTAAAAAAGACAACTCATATTTTTAGGACAATTTACACGTTGTAATTGGTGAGCAAATAATTTGGAGAAATTATTTTAGAGCTCAGAGCGCGCAACAGTCGAGGGTGTTGTGCGCACGGTGGGGTCTCCAGGGGACCTCGCAGGATGTCATTCGGTGTTAAAAAACTAAGTTTCGGGAATGTATGTCTTTTGTTCAAGCTAACGCAGTGCTAATGTGCAAACTCTTGCTTCCCAGCAAGACAGTGAAAACAAGTTGGATTAGAAGGCACCCCATTGGCAAGCTGGAGACTGGTTCTTCCCCAAGAGGCTACTTAGCATGTGAGGAAATACTGGGGCTATTCAACACCATTTGTGGGTTTTCTGGCGCTTACAAGCCGCAAAGTGTCGTAGTTGGGTAGGGCATTCACACCTTATACATGAGCAAACATGCCCACCACCCCCAGCTGTTAGAAACTGCCTCTAAAACAAAACCATCTTTACAGATACGAGAATCAACATCATACAGAACATTTTCTATCTCATGTCGCTCTGCGCGAGTTTATGAATTCACGGCTTTACTTTAGTGATGGTCGTTTCGTCCGATAAGACAATTAAGCGCAAAGCGGCGTGAACCGAGCGATTGTGTCAAGGTTTTTATCACAAAAATAAAGAAAACTAAATTTGGAAACACGTGGAACCGAGTTCACAGCTCATAAATGTGCCGCCACCACGTTTTGAACCGTTTTAGATGCAGTGTGTGGCCTTCTCATTCACTTTTAACTGCTAATGTGCGTTGACTTTGGTGACACCAAACGTCATCTACCATCGCCATAAACTTAAAATGGTAGATGTTTCCAGGTTGATTGCAAAAAGCACAGAGGACTATTTTGTTGTTCTGGTGTCACATTCTTAAATAAAGGGCTCCAATGGGAAAACTTACCACGCGGATTTGCAGCCTTTGTAATTTCTGCAGTAATACGCAAAACGTTTGAGTTTATTTTCCAGCTCAGAAGTTGAGCAACAAACCTTCACCTGATGAAGGTGGTTTTCTTCTCCGATTGCTACACTGTTTCACAGACAGAAAGTTTGACCCCCTCTAGTGGTTTCACTCAAAATCAAATGAAAAGCTCAAGTCGCCCAATTAGTAGACATGAGTAAAGTTTCTTTTTACTTAAAGATCTGTATGTGTCCAAAAATAAATGTCCTACGCATGCATTGTCTGGCTTTTTCTCTCCAGGAGCTGAATAATAATCATATGCAATAATTCCTTAACCAACAATGTTTACGTCATCCTCACAGTGGCTTGGTCAGTGCAAAACACACTGATTTAAATACAAACTGTCAATCAATCTCTTCCTGTCTGCTGGAGTGCCTGTTAATAGGTTTTGCTTGGATCAGTGAGCCACACATGAGAAGAATAGAAAACCATAAGAATAGGACAGCAGCCGAGACAAGGCTGTCCACAATGTGTCTGGACAAATCCCCCCTAAGCCGCCCTGGGATGTGTCCTGATACTGAGATGGGCAGGAGGAGAATGGAGATTAGGTTTTCTGTGATAGAGAAAGAGGAAGTGGGAGAAAGTTTTCATTGTGCTGTCACAGTTTCATAACAGCAGGAGTGACTATACGTTGTACACAGATTAACATTTTTCATGTGAATCTATTATAATAGGTCATATAAAATTGATTGAGGCTATTAGAAATCAGGGTTTGATGAGGCATAGTTGTGTTTAGCAGCACCATACAACATACAAACTACTACTAGCTCACTAAGTATGAAAAAAAAGTCTAATAGTGGTCTCTAAGGAAATAATAACCAGTCTGCCTTCACTGCAATAAATTACACATACAGAAAAAAAAGTTCTTAGCAAAGGACATAAGTTATTCACAATACTGAATGATGTTTATGGAAATATGTGGTAATATCCTCATTTTTAAACAATATAAAGCTACAGGCTATCTTATCATGGAGACCACAGATGGTAACAGTAGCTCATGCTCACAAGCTGTTTCCTTGTTGTGTCTCTGCAGAGTGTCACTACAGGGGTCAACACATCACAGGGTCTGATTCTAGGTATTTACAGCAGATTCTGATGCTGTGCGGAGCGTCTTTGGGACCCGTCGAAGCAAGCAGTCAAACAATCCAGTTAAAATGACTGTGGTAATTATTTGTTTTCTTAAATAAATATTTATTTATAAACAGGCAAACACACCCTGTTTACTGTGAAAAGACGTCCATATTCGTCACACCAGATGTATTACAGCTAACATTAACCTACACACAGACATGTGGTAGGTGTGCACACGCACGAGTGCACAAACACACTGTTGCATTCAGCTTAATCAACAAGGCTCTGGTGGCATGTCACACCTACTTGTTTTTACAGGGTCAGTGCGCTTTTCCTTTCTCTTTTTTCACGCTCACATACCTATAAAATACCTATAAAAATCGAAACATAAGTCGCTGTTATGACACAGTTTCATTTTTGATAGCTAGGAGGTCATAAACTTCGTCATTCATTCGTTAATCTACAAGGCCACGATGCCTGCGCTTCTTTAGCTGCATTCAGTCCACAAACTGGGGCCTATTCTATCAAGTCATATTCACTCTTCACTGTGTTTCATTAGGCCACTGGGCTGTGCTATTTCTCTTCTTCTCTGGTCACATGTAATTTATCAGTACAGCAAATTCTCTGTCTGCCTGTCTGTCTGGCTGTTTGTCTCCAATAGGCTCCACAGTGGAACAACCCCCACAGCTGAAAACTAGCACACTTTCATTGGGAGCGCCTTACGCTGGGTCTCATTGATGTCCGACCTCCTGATGGTGTCCTACAGCCAAAACTAGGACCCTATGTGCCTCCGCTGCTCCAACTGTTTATTTTGTTATTTAACTGATATTAGAGAATATTTTATATTCGATTACAAATAGTCTTACGGTTACAGACAGCATTAAAGTAAGTGACCTGAGAAACGCATGGACTGCTCCTTTGTCATTATCCTTTTTTATCTCTTTAAAACAGTATGAGTCTAACATGTTTGTCAACCAAAATGAAATCATTTAAGTGTTTTTTTTTTCCACCGTGTCAGTTTTACCACATGAGATAATTGAGTCTTTATGTATCTGTGGAGCTTCTTTCTTGTCGGTGTGTAGACAGTTTTTCCTGAATGGGATTGAATATGTGTAACCTGCATTTACTAAAGTGACTTGATGTATGTAATGTGATAGTTGTACTTAAAATGTTTGTGTTTTGGCATCAGTTTTCAACACCGGTGCACTCTAAGATTTACTTACTAACATAAATGGTAATTGTTATGTTGCAGAGAACTGCAAAGCTGCTGGATACGATGACAAGGACAGAAGAGTCTTATTTTAGATTTGTCATTAAGCCTACTTTTGGCACAATTTGTGTGCACATATTTCTGCCTTTTTAACTAATTTCTTTTTTGTAAATTTCAAAATCCCACATTTATAGACAAGCATTTTAAAATCCCCTCTACTCAAAAATGTACTTTCATGTCACCCTGTTGCCCTCTGGTCAGAATAAACGTGCATAGTTTGATAATACCAGATTTCCCTTAAGCTACCTCATTAAGATGTGCACATATGAGCGTGATATGACACATCATAAATACTTTGGAAGCTAATCACAGTCTAACAAGAAATCTAAACAAGTTTGATATACAGGCCTGTAACTCACTGGCCACTCGATAAGGCACATCTGTATAATCTAATGCAGCACTGTTGACATGAACTTTTCTCTTATTAGGTTATTAGTTTTCAGTTTTAAGTTGAAATCATAATTGTGATCATTGTACAATGTGTTTGTTTTGTAAACAACATAGGAGACAGTTTGCAGAGGTGACTTTAACACTTAATCCTACAGTGGTTTCATATTGCTCTCTTACTTCATATACCTTAACTGTTAGTTTTTCTGTCGTCTTGACACATTGTCTGCACAGAGGGAGTGGACACTGCCTGTGCTCTTTGTCGTCCCCTGGTGGATGCTGTCCTGTGGGAGCAGAGGGCGCAGGTCCGGTTGTTATGGTGAAGCATTTTCCCTGAGGACTGGCTGGAGCTGGAGCTGGAGCAGAGGACAGCTGCTCATTCAGTTTCACAGCCGCAGGCGTGAACAGGAGCTACTGCTGGCTGTCAACTCAACAGGTAAGATGTCGCCACCGTGTTTTTTTGTTATTTTACGTCCATACTGCTCACCTTGCTCGATGTAGCTCGTGTTGAATTTATTAAACTTAGTTTTGTTTGAGGCTGCGTAACATTTATCGCAGCGTGACTGCCGCGTCGCTGAAACCTAAGCTAACCTGAGGCTAAGGTAACGTTAGCAGGACATTAATGGTAGCCAACTTCTATCGCTGCTCAGTTTGTATTGTTACAGTTTTAACTATTGACTAAGAGTCACGCAACTGGGATAAACTTGCTGGTGTTGACTCTACCTGCACCTGGGTCACGATGAATGAAGCCAGGTAGCTTAAACGAGCTGCTTACATTACCTGTCAGACTAGCCACCTGTTGAGCTTCTCTGTGAACCGCTAGGTAGGTTAGCTAATCCGCTGCTCACGGTTAATCCTCCACGGTGTGGGACAAGAGCTAAAGCGCCTGTTGTTGCTGCTAAAATAGCTTTTCTGGCCATTTACAGCGGTTGTACTGTTGTAGGTAGTTGCAGGAGAGTGTAACCTTATAGATAACCTTTAACAGGCTGAATATATCACACCTCCATGGCAGGAGATAGGGCAATAAGTGCAAAGTCTTATTGTAATCATAGGTACATAAGTGGAAGGAAATCTTAATGATAGTTTTACAATGCAGCTCATAGTTCAATGTCAAAATGCGGTTCAGTACTGTATATTCACCTGCTGTATTAATTTATGCTGTAAGGTGGATGGAGGAAATCATACAAACCCTAAACATTTGTAATACTCCATCATATACTGCCTACATATAAAATGTGTTTTCATCAGTAGCTATTGATTAGTTTTGTTTCCCAGGTTTATTAAGTTTGTTTTACTTATGCACAAAATGTTAATTGATTAATTGAAAGAATAATTGTAGGATTAATTTAGGTGCAGCCTCATTTTTCAGTGAGGGAACCCTGTCATGTAATGTAATCCACTGATTGTATCACTACATTTTGAACTGTTAACTTAAATTCAGATGTTTATTCTTGTCAAGTCAAAGTACTTCTACGAACAATTTCTTCATAATAAGTGTTCTAATATTTGCAAACGTTATAATGTAGACAAATAATAGGCGTAGTCACCTTGATGTACTGCGTGACAAACACACTTGAAGGTCATAAAGAAAGTTTAATTACATTTCAACATTTTGGACTGTAACCCCTGTGATTTTGCACATAAGCATGTCGCCTGTATTTAGATCCAAAGTGTGTGTCCTCCACTGCAGCAACAATAGGTTATCTCAACTGAGCAAGCACTGTGGAAGGACAGAGATCTGAGCTGAAAGTGTAACCCGAGTTAGTCATTATAAAAGATTGCTTCTTTGTCATAATATTTCTTTCTTCATGATAAGATAATCCTACAGGTCAGATGACTCAAGCAGTTATTTAAAGGTCAAACTATAGGGTTTAGCTCTCTGTTACATTCCATCTGTTGCGTCCAAACTCCTTTTCTTACTGAGGATCACGTCTTTAAGTTAAAATGTGAGAGATTCTGCAGGCAGATGTCATATACATCATTGCTTCCTGTGGACATTATTTTGGAGATTTATATCCACGTTTTTTTCCGCCCACCTCTGTGCATGTATGACGCAACCATGCTTCCTTTGGAGGAGTTAAAGCAAGCTGGCCTGTCTCCTCCCCATCCTTCCTCCTCCTCAAATTCTCCTCTATCTGCTTCACATTCTTTCCTCCACATCCTCTTGGCATTTTATATCCGGACCTCTGGAAAAAGCTGTGTCTATTTTTCAGTATTTCTTCAAATCTGTCTGAATATATCCTTATCTGCCTTCATCAAACACGCACATACTCTGCGTTTGTCTCATGTCTTCTTACTCTCGCCTCATTGTGGCATTACTGAGATTTCTGAGTGATTATATGGAGCTGCTCAAACCTTTACACATGACAGGACTTACTGTAGATCCCCCTGTGGCTGGGTTGTAGTAAGTTTCATTCTGTTCTTCCCTGAAGTGCTGCAACAAGCATTTATTTGTTGTTATTAATACAGACTTGTTTAATAGTTAGATTTATGTTTGAAAAGTATTAGCTATATTCAGTTTTGATTGGTAGGAAACAGAAAAACAACATACATTAATACATCAGTGAAGCTGAAACTAAGTGACTTTTTTTGCTTGAGAAAATGACTCAAAAGATTAACGAATTATCAATCTTGTAGTTGGTCAAAGCTATGAATAACAAATTAATGAAGCAACAAATCCTTTTCGCTCTGTTGCTTTTATTCAAGTGATTTCTAAGTTGCAGAACTACAGAAAAAAAACAACCTCTCTAAATATTTGGCAGCCAGTTTAGGTCATTTGGCATTGTTTCCGTTTGCAGGCGGGCTCATTCCCGAATCATCAAGCTGCATTGACTCAGCATTGTTTGTTACAGTGAATGGGAAGGTCCTGTAGGTCACATGAAACTTTGGACTGGTATACAGACACAACATGAGTAATGTTCTGTGGTGGTAAACCATATAAGTGTCTGTTTCTGATAACCAGAGTTTAGGCTGAGCAGAGGTTTTAACTGCATGTTCTGCTGTGTTCTTGCAAATTCACTCTCAAGCCTTTACACATAGGTACCATTGACGTGATGAATGCACAAGGTTCACTGTGTGTATGTGTGTTTGTATTCATAGTAGGCTATTCATTCCAGCTGTTGAATGAAGGTTTATGTTTCGGACTAGGTGTAGACAACTTTTCCTCTTAGGTCATTAGATGATGGAAAAAAAACAAAAAAGAAGTCTGCAATTTTTGTTTGATGCAGGGACATGTTTCCAAACATACAAAATAATTAGTCATATTCTTCACTGTGCATGTGCTATTATCCCATAACAGAGTTTTTCCAGTATCAATGATTTTACCTCGTCTTTTTCCGGCTATGTGGGCTCTGCCTGACTCACAAGAATCACAAGGCTCTTACACAGTCTAGCCACCAACAAATTCCCCATTTGTGCCAGAGCTTAATTTTTAAGAGGCAAAACTAAGTGAGGAGAATAATGACATGCAGGTTTAGGTCACTCCATCTACTGATGGCAGAACACAGGCTGTCAGACTGGCTGTTGATTAAGGCTAAATCTGCAAGACACAGGCACATGACCGAGGTAAGATCACACCATCGCAGATGAAAAAATGTTAAAATTTGCTGTATTTATTTAGTTTTTAGGTAGTTAATAAGTTCCCTGCTGGTGAAGGTAGGCTGATTAGTAGAAGACAGTAAGCTGAGACTGACTGAGCTGTCAGACTAGGACAACATCTCATGCTGTGAGCATCCTGAAGAATGTTTTTTTCCTTTATCGGCACACCCTGCCATTTAGCTTGTTTGGTTATGTCCAAATGAAAGCCATAAACTACACTGTTCAGGTGGATACTTTAAGAAATGTCAGACTTGAAAACATATAGTCTATTGTACCAAAAGGTTATCGTTAGGAAAGTATAATATTTTAATATGAGCACATGGTTTCCATCACATGACGTTCTGGAGTACTGGTTTACTCAGACATAATGTACTTGTGGAATAAACCTGCACACTAGCAGATGTGTGTATCTAAAGTGTAACACTGATGTAGAGCTCCAAATAGGTTTGGGATCCAGATGTGGTCTGTGCCTTAATGATAATGGTGGAGGGATCCCCGTTTGGTGCCCAGTTATCAGAGATGGTAGAAGTATAAATACTTTATACTCAAGTAAAAGTGTGAAAGTATAACTTTAAATTCTTATAGGAGTAAAATGCTACATCCCCAACGGGTCAGCAGAGTGTAAGGATAGAAGAAATTCCCATTAAAAACAACAGGGAATCATTCACGCAGTAGTTCAGGATGGTGGCCGTCTTTTATGTTGCTGTTTCTGAAGTAGCCTAAATTAGCCATTTGATTTTGATTGATGATAGTGGCCACTTTATTTACTTACAGGTGATTAATCCATAATAACACATCATCATTTATTAGTTTATTATACTTTCTTTCAACAGTCTACATCTGTAAAGTAACTATTTAGATAAATGTGGTGGAACAATAAGAACAGTATTTTCCTATGAATTGTAGTTGAAGTTGAAATACTTCAGCAAAGTACAAGTACATATTTGCTGTACTATTACTGTTTTTACTCTTCATTTCTTATTATCTGTGCCCACAATTGCGTAACAATGTTGTTATTGTTTATTGTTTGTTACATTAAAGCATGCTGGTAGTATTTTTCTAATACTAAAATAATGCAAATTACCCCACTGTGGGACTATAAGGACTTCTAACTTCTAACTATTAACAGCAGCATATTACAGGTTAGTGTTGTAAAACTAAACTAAAAGTTAAAAAATATTGTGGCCAGAAATCAAGCCCCATTGATTCAATCTGTTATCAATTACAGTTCCCACGACTTGCACAGTTGTCTTTTTGAATATTTTGTTTGTTTGAATTGCACTGATGGTGTGTAACTCAGTAATGTGTTCTCAGCTGTGTAGACACCAGCACATAACATTTGCAAAAATAGTTATTTTCCTCTTATCATTCACATTCCATCCATTTACTTACTTACTCATGGGAAGATGAATCATTAGTGTTCACACAGTATTTGCTGCAATGTTTAAAACTTGGATACATTGAGGTAACATGAAATTAGTTTGCAGTAGAAATACTCAGGTCAGGAATAGAATAAAAAATAACCACTACAATGATAGTTTGGACTATGTTTGCTGTGGAAGATGTTTTCATGTTAGTAAAAGTCATAGTGTCTGCCACAGCTCTATTGCTCCTCATACTCTGCACTGATTGGCTTTGGCTGAGATTTGAGTTGTCTGATTCACTCTGCCAAGACTGCTAATAAGTGACTGTCTGCCTGTCTGCCTGTCTAAAAATAATGTGAGTGGTGGAATGACCATATCTGTGCAAGTGAGACATTGCATGTTTGTATGTGTTGGTCAATATGTGCATGTCTAGTAATGAGTAAGCAACTGGTGGCTCCTTAAAGACGTGTATGGCTTTTAAAGTAGTATTAAACCTTTTGTCAGGTTCAAGCTTGATGTCTTTTTTTCTCATTCAGCTGAAACTTGCTAGCTTGCTATTTGTTATGCTGACAGTCAGAAAAAGGGTTGTTGTTGCTTTTTTTGTCATCAACATAAACATCTCCCATATGAATGATTCACATTGTATACTTGTTTAAAAGAAAAAGAAACGTGTTCTTGTAATACTGTTGTCTTATGGTCCTCTTCATCTCCACAGAGCTTACTTAAAGTGAGCTGGAATTTTGTGTACCTTTGCATAACGCTGCAGGCCAGCACATATCCTGTAGGCAGCGGCAGTGTTTTCTGAGTGAGGGTGGAACCACACTAAACCAGTTTTTTTTTGTCATGGTCATGTGATATGATTGGTGCCTAAAAAATAGAGATGTAGACAAAGGGACACCTATTCACACATTCATACATGTTGCCTTCTCAGTCTGTTTATATTTAATTAAAATATATTTATTTAAAGGTAAAACAACTCTAACAGGTCCTCCACAATTCCCACTGAGGACAGCCCTCATTGCCACAATTGTCTTTCAGGGAAATATCAAAAATCTAAATAAAAGTGATTGTGTTTGTGTGAGGCCATCAAAGTAGAAGCCTTTATACTTAAATTCCTTCTCATGAGAGGTGCTATGTCATCACACTGAAACAGAAAGACGTTAACGTTGTTGGGGCCTAGCTGTTAAAGGACTAAAACAGTGACCTTAGCTGTGCTAAAAAAAACATTTAATAAAGCTTCCGATGTGCACAAATAACCAAATTAAAAGACCGTGTTGGTGCCTTTCAGAATTTTTATTATTGTTGACAAATCACATAAACTGACTAGGACAAGCAATGGTTTGCATCTTTGCTACCATAGACCTGTTAAAACCAATTTAAGCACATGAGTGAGCCACACTGTTATGCTGGGTGACATGTCTGTTAAGCAGTGACCTCAGCTCTACACCAAGTCTGACGCTGGTCTGTTTGGGTTTGTCAGCGCTGGTGTAGGAACACGAGGGAGCTGATATCACTTGATATCATGGCTTTATCTGGCCCTGACTTACTCGTTCTCTTGGGGGGTTAGGATTCCCCTTTTTTCACACTCTTGATCTGACTCCTGGCCCTACTGTATGTGCCCTTGCAATATTGTTGTTTTCCCGCTATGATTCAGACACATTTGCTTTAAGCCATCAGTCCGGCTGCTCACGGTGTGATGAGGTGTGTTTGTCTGTCTAATACACACACACATTACATCTGTTTTCATGTCAGTAAAAGAGCATCAAAATGTTGCAGTCAGAACACAAAACTCAGTATAGTAGATACTGTACATCGCATTCTGGATTGTCGTGTACTGTGTACTTTATTATCTGCTTTATCATTTATTATTATCTGCTGGAGTTTTCATCACACTGAGTCAAGTCATTGGACTAACATTAGTGTCAGCTGTGTCCTCCTGTCTCTTCCTCTCAATGCTTCTCGTTGTATTTCCTCTTCTGATTATTCCACTTCATAAGCTGGCAGTTCCTTTACTTTATCACGTGACAATTTGTGTGTGAGGCTTCGTCCCAGATACTGTAAATTTCAGAGGAGTTAATTCTAAAGTCAGGAGGCTGTGTTATAGGGCAACAAGCTAACGAAGCAGTGTAAATCAGAATCAAGTGTCAGAGGTTGTTCTACCTACACACTGATGAGGACCTGTTGAGATTTATACTCCAATGATGTTTTAGGGTTTGTCTGGACGTATCTACCTGTACAGAACTTACAGTCCTGCAGGGATCTTCCTTATTTCTCCTCCCTTTCCTTTCTCACTTTACCACTTGTACCAAAGACAAACTCCCATTTTCAATTGTTAACTGCAGGTGCCCCAAAAACAGGTTATGCTACTAACTCCATATAGCCCAGCCCATAATTACTCCTCAAGGCTTCTGTGTTCAAAACGTTTGTTCCCTGATACATTTTAATATGTACATGGTTTCATCATCCATGTTCCAATCATTCCACATTTCGAGTTGTTCACAAGTTCATGTTTGCATTGTTTTAATAAATGATCCACTTATTGGCTACCAGTGTGGGTAGTGTTACGTTGCTACCTCAGTGTAAGGAAATCCTTACATTGTAGTCTGTGACAGAGGGTGAAAGGTTAGGTATTCTGAAAACAGATGGGGCCTAATAAAGGAACAAATGACAAAAGTCTGTATATCCCAGAGTCCCTTACTACTGAGATTATAGTGTTTGCTCTATATTTCTGTAACTACATAGGCTTTTAAAGGCACCTATCTTAAGTAAATATTACTGCAAGCCACATTGAGTGACATGGATCTGATAAATGTATGCAGACTGTACCTTTATAACACTGAATCTCGGGCCTCAAGGCAAGTCGATCAAACATCTTCAGTGTGCATGATCCATCTGCGCTGCTGCATTTGTGATAATGGCTGTGTCTGAAATATCCTGTTTGCTGCTCAGTCATCTGATTTCAACATCTAAAACATTTTGTGTTTTAGAGATAAGAGTTATCAACAGTTATTATGATGATGATGCAAATATGTTGATGACTTGCAGGTGTCTGCATTACTTGCATTATTTATCATATTTCATATCATGTATAATACTACATTGTAAAACCTCACCTTTACACATTAACGCCATCAAGATAATCTGCTTTTTTTGCAATGGTGCCTGCTCATACAGTACAATTCAATCAAGTACAATATTTTGAATAGCTTGTATTTTAAGAGTAATTATCTTGCACATATGACATATACTTTATCCAGGCTGGTCAGCAGTTAGGGTACAGTGACATTTGAATGATTCGATGATCCCATTAATGATAGTCTGATCAGAATTGCAGCCTTTTAAATGCAAGTACATGAGTGGCCATTCACCTGTCATCCAATTCAATACTACCTCTTCTGTTTCAGATAGCAGTCACAACTCCCTCAGCAGTAGAAGACTACGTACACAGTGATGATTGCGGATTGTACACACACACTTAAATCTGTTAGTTGCCTCACTGAAATAAATTCCAACGAGGAGATGATTCACTGTACATCTGTTTGCTGTCTAATCATCTGATTTTTGGTGCCCTGTGGTTTACCCACTACCCATATTTTCAGGTTTCTCAGGGGCAGTGGCCCAGTACTACTGTAGTGTCTTGTCAGTCACTCTCTCTATCTAACTGAGTGGCTCTAGTTGACGTTCCTCTCACCGCCCACAGGCCCAAGCCTAAATAATAAATGAATAGCCTGGAAAGAGCCAAGTGTGTGTGTGAGACATGTAACCTAACTGGGAAGCAAAGGTAATGAGAGCAATCTTGCCGCTATAGGCACTGAAACATGTCACATACCAGCTAATTAACCGCTTTTCCACCACACCATTCTCTCCTTGTTGCCTTGTGTAAATGCCTATGCCTGCAAAGTGTGTGTTGGGCTGCAGGGTGTGTCAATCATTAATGAAAAGTGTCCCAGCGTCTCAGGTTTCCTTCAGGAGAGGGCTGGGAGAGAAGGGAGTAGGGGTAGGAGCTCAGGGGTTAAAGATAACAGGATTAGAAGAGCAGTGCAAGTACATTATACCGTAACACAGCACTCACGTTTTCTCTCCCTGTCTTTTTTGTTCTTCTCTCTTTCTGCCCACAGTTGTAGACAGTGTCATTGATGAAGTCCTTCGTGTCTTCACACCTATCTTCCAGACTTTGAGGACCTGCCAAAGAGTACTCCAACAACAGGTTGACTGTAGAATTGTCTCCACTCACCAGCACGGGATATTTGAAAGCTCACCATTATCCCTAGTAGACCTTGGGTGTTGTACCTTTTTATTGCCATTTCCGAAACCTCTCCGTTCTTCCTACTTTGTGAATTTGTCATTAAATGCCACCATATTCACACAATGGATTGTCAGAAACTTGCTCCTGTTGTGGATCCAAGTCTGGACTCTCGCCACGACTATGGCTTAGTAGCTAAAATGGAGCATCTAACTTGGGGAGCAGTTTGACTCTGCCTTTCCGGCTTCTTAACCATTTGTGTCTCTTTTTTTTATTTAGTGTATTTTTGGCCAAGTTATCCACAGTTGACATGGATGAGAAGCCTGGGAGTTCATTACAATCCACAGCTAGGATTCTAATATTTTGGGTACCTTTCTCTGCATTTGTTTCCTTGACAAGATAAGAAATTTTATCTCTAAAATGGGAAAGAGACACTGCAACAATTCAACGTGTTGCTTAATTCTGAAGCCATGGAGATATCCATCATCTGATCTTACCACATAATTGCTTAATTCATTTTGACATTTTTTTCTGCTTGTGTGAATATTTTTATGAAAATAAATTATCAGAAATAAAGCCCAGCAACTTTTTGTGCCCTCCCACAGGCCCTAGTGTAGGCCTGTATGGCCTGACAGAAGGGCCTCTGTAAAGGGCACAGAACACATTTGTTATCCTGGAACTTGAAATAAAATCCTTGTGAATTAAGAGAAACAAAGGAGCAAATAGTGACATTTCAAAGCACTGTGACAGCATGGCAGCAGATCACGGTGAACTGCTGGCTGAGATGGCCACAGTTGGTCGTCTGAGTGGCACAGAACGCCTGAAACATGCCCAGAAACGCCGTGCTCAGCAGCTGAAGGCTTGGGCACAAATGGAGAAAGATGCATCACGAGGTTCAAGGGCTAAAGCAGATAAGAAGAAGCCACGTACCACCAAAGTTACATTTGCCAATTCTGTCACCCTGCTAGATGCGGCTGCACGCAATGACCTGGAGGAGGGTAGGTAGACACACACGCACACATGCATTAATACACAAATATAATTTTAGAGAGCTGCAGATTTTATACATAATAGTTTTAACAGTTATCTTTATAAAATCAAAACTAAAGCACTCAAGCACAAGTATTTGAAATCCTATAAAT
>OMLM01008782.1:223326-249672 GCA_900302695.1 Helostoma temminkii
AATCATTAGTTATTTCAAATAGTTTTGTATTGTAATCAAATTATGTGTTATCTTCATTTAACACTACAGTATTTGGCATATATGACGATTAAAAAAAAGTATGTAAAAAGCAAATGTATTGATAATATAAAGTCCTGCCATCTCTGCGTATATGAATACACATAGAGTAAGTAAAGACTGAATACGTTGAAGTGTTACCAAAAGGAGCGATTCAAGTGATACATTATTTATACTGCATTTATTATCGGAATGATTCTAAATCTTTCTTCTAGTGAGGGAACTGTTGAACAGTGGCATCAGCCCAGATCTGGTCAATGAGGATGGACTGACGGCTCTACATCAGGTACACACACACCAGGTTGTGCCAGAGCAGTTTCAAGGACAGTCTTCAGCCTGAAAACACTGCTGATTGCATTATCTGCACTCTATATTTTTTCCTGTACATCTATCTCGTGCCTTATACCACACAATAGTAAATAAATTTCAACAGAACATGCATCATCTGTTGTTTTTACAAAGCATAGTTATGTGTCTGTCACTTGATCTGGAGATGACCAGGTAATGGGCTTAGATTCACAAGCACATTTAGGTGAAACACCCAAAATTACCACCACCCCAGACTATTACTTGTTGACACTTTTCATAAAAACACATACAAACTGTACACTTCTACTGACTTTTAGGTCAAATATGTGATAGGCTGTTTTTCATGTGTTCACACATGCACAGTCTTGTTATAACTGTGTTGATACTACCCATACAGTTTTACAACAGTTTGCACTTAACAAGATAGTTCACATTTTGTACAGCGTGTGTGCTTATGTTGAGTGCAGTCACAGTTTAGAGTTCACTAAGTACTGTTTGCCTTTATTTTGTCTGACTGCCAACATATCTAAAGTCAGTTTACATAAGTACACTAATTCATTTCCACCATTTTAGTCGCAAGACCAGTGATTGGAACAGTGGAGGCAGAGTGAGAGGGCTTATATTAAGATTACACTATTTGTTATTCTAACTATTTCTAACTCTCTCTCTCTCTTTCTCTCTCTCTCTCTCTCGCTCTCTCTCTCTCTCTCTCACTCTCTCTCTCGCTGTGTGTGTGTGTCGTATATTTCTCTGTAACACACTGTATCTTTAGAGGATAACACATGCACATGCTACTATAAACTTGTGAAAAGGGGTTTTGCGAGCACAGAGGCTTCTTTATAAAAGCTGTTGACTCTGCTCTTCCCCTTGAAAAACTTGGTGTTTACATATCAGAGGGCTGGGCCACATGCAAATGTTTTCTACTGCACAGCCGGTGTCTTAGTTACCTAAATAATAATGCATTGATTTATCCATTCCTTTATGTGTTTATTTGCCTCCCTTTGCGCCTGTATGCATATATGTTTTCATACATATCTACATCTGCATTTTCTTCTCAGTGCTGCATTGATGACTTTGTGGAGATGGTGCAGTGCCTGCTGGACGCTGGTGCCTGTGTAAATGCATGTGACAGTGAGCTATGGACTCCACTGCATGCTGCTGCCACCTGTGGACACACTGGTCTGGTGCAGCTTCTGATTCAGGCGTGAGTTTGACCATGAAAAGTACACAGTTTGAGGGTCTTTTTTCTGTACGTTTTCAAGCACAGCAATTTTTGGTCATAGGAGTGAGTACAGTACTACAGTACAATAAAGACACATTGTGGACTTATGTATCTGCTGTGTTTTAAGTTTAGCTTTTTCCTTCTATTCAGGCAGAATTAATTGTTTTCTGTACTGAGCCTTCTAGACAAGAAGGCTCTCACTCTACTTTACATAAACAATGCAAATATGGTTGCAACTTGACTCTCACAACACTGCATGAATAAATGTATATGTGTATGAATAGTCTTGGTTGGTGTAGTACAACACTCTAATTCAACTGTTTTGCACACTTGTGCATGTGTATTTGTGCACATATGCATGTTTTTAGTGGGGCTGACCTGCTGGCTGTCAATGCCGATGGCAACATGCCTTATGACCTCTGTGAGGATGAGGCCACCCTGGAGCTGATGGAGATGGTTATGGCTGAACAGGGTCAGTAAATCCAGTCAAATGAAAACTATTACTGACATGCACATTATTTGGCACATTATTTAGTCTTGGTCTTAGGGGACAGAATAGTTTTTAAGAAAGAAGAAAAAGAGGTACTGTATATGTAGTGTAGGTGAATTTTCATTTTATTTATTCAAGCTTAATAACATCTTCCTCATTTTACTGTCACATTTTAAATCAGTTTGCATATGCTAATGATCAGTCCCACACCAAAATGAAAACAAAAAAGCAGTTTTTCTGTCCCAGTGTCTGTTTGCTCACAGGGATGTTTGTTCTTCTTTATGTGTGTAGGGATAACTCAGGACCGTATAGATGAATGCAGACGGGCTAAAGAGACGGTCATGATGGCTGACATTCGAGCTCAGGTTCAGAATGGTGCAGACTTAAACGCTCAGGATGATAACGGAGCAACACTGGTGAGACAGAGGGCATGTGCAGATAAAGGCAATGTAAATGGGATGCACTCACAGTCCTGGGAAAGCTAGAAAAATATAAAATATGTACGATATTTTCTTCCTACTAGCATCAAAACAGTACAACCACTTTTGTGTACATTCTTCATTGCCAAACAATAGAAATAGTGTTTTTGAAATGAAAGATAGAATAGACCTTGTATTAATTGCTTTTGATTTTGCCTAGAATTGTGAAATGCATTCATTGGCCAGTGTGCCACTTTAATGTTGTGTGTTGTGTGTTGAATTTCTCCCCTAGCTCCATATAGCAGCTGCTAATGGATACTTATCTGTGGCAGAGCTGTTGCTAGAGAACAGGGCTCAGGTGGAAGTAAAAGATTCTGATGGCTGGACGCCACTACATGCTGCCGCCTGCTGGGGACAAGTTAGTGCTGCAGTCATATTAAAAAATGAGAAGCTACCACTTGCTACCAGACTGACCCTTTAATAGTGTTATTTTTATTTGTTTAATAGATCCAAATGGTGGAACTGTTGGTGGCCCACGGGGCCAGTCTAAACACAAAGTCTCTCCTAGAGGAAACACCCCTGGGTAAGACCAAGAAGCCTTTTTGGTCCTCAGCTAAATAATGTGACAAACAAAGTGTCATAATTCCCTATCATACAAGAGGAACTAATGATTCATATCTATTTCTTACATTTTACTCAGTTATTATTTACTACCAGCCTGCTCCATTTCTTAATTTCCATCATTTAATCTTTGATGTTACTGCTGTGTCAGATGTGTGTATGGATGACGAGGTCAGAGCCAAAATGATGGACTTAAAGCACAAACATGATGCCATTATGAAGAGCCAGGACCGGCAGAAGGGAACACTGCAGAGACGAGCGTCTAGTACTGGCAGCAGAGGGTGAGAGGAGACATTAGTTCAGAGTAAAGAGGGTCCAAAGGAAGTAAAGGTCGAAAAGGCCAAAGTATCCGTGGACATATTTAGTGCATTACTTTTGTTTGTCCATACAGGAAGGTGGTGCGTCGTGTCAGTGTGAACGAGCGCTCCAGTCTTTACCGACAGGAGCACCACAAAGAAGCCATGGTTTGGCAGGAGCGTGGTCGACAGCCTGAGCCACATGATGACGATGAGGACAGACAAACTGATAATGAGCTGCATCAACATGCCACCATGGTGAGTAAGGTCAGTTTATAGCTTTGAGAATAAGCTTAAAATGTGTCTTATATTACAATTTTTGGATTCACATTTACAAAGCGTAATATGGCTAAACTACATTTTGTCAATGCTCTTCTGTGTCAGGTTGTTGGTGGTGCAGCAACATCGGAAGTGGAGACTGAGGACAGGAAAATTATGTCCAGCCTGGGTAATGGAGAGGCATCTGTTTCCCTGGTCTCCTCTGTGCCTGGAGAGCTGTGGACTGGGGGAGGCTACATGGAGCGAAGCGCCTCCTACCAGCTCAACTCTGTGTCTGGAACAGAGGCTGAGGGAGCAGACAGTATGACTCGAGAGAAATCTCACCAGACGCTGGCTGACCTGAAACGCCAGCGGGCAGCTGCCAAGCTCAATAAATACCCTGCACCGCCACCACCCCTGCCCCCTCCTTTAGAAGAGGAGCCTTCTGTTGCAGCAGCAGAGGTCACAACCACTCAAGCCCAGCCAGAGGTCCAAGCAACACCTAGTACAGAGCCAGCGGCTTCCCTAGACCAGGTGTACTTCACCCCAGCCAGTGGAGATCCTCCACTGCTGAAACTCAGAGCCCCAGAGGAGGAGCAGTCAAACAACAAAGAGCCTTGTTGTGGGCTCATGTAAACAGCCGACACACTCGCACATAAACTCAGACACAAACATACTGCCTGAAGATTAACGAAGCTGAGTGTTACGCTCCCTAGTGGCAAAATATTTAAAAACAGATGAATCACTGAAGACTGCAAGTTGAGGCTACATGCCAATGATTGACATGGTTTGATCAATGCTGAATTTCAGATAAACAAAGTGCAATCTTTTTGCTTATCAGGTCCCTCGGTTAGAGGCTGCATGATCTGATGGACTTAAAGTGTTCTCGTATTGGAAATCACCAGCAAAGCTTTACTCCCTTTATGATCTTCATGGTCATCACATTACTCATCTCTTACTTAGCTACCGAAGCAGATTCATTGAAAAGCCTTAGAATCATGTGAAAGTCGAATTATCAGCATAAATCTGAATAAAATGGAATTACAGGTCAAGGTGATTGATTGTAAATTAAAAATGATTGGATGGGGTTAATGCCTTTTCTTTGCTGAGTGAGCGCTAGGGAAGGTACATGATCTATATTTGAACACATTTACATTATTAGCAGTTTTTTGTAGTTGGGAGTTTGCTTGGTCATAATAGATTCAGTATACAGCATAACGTCACTGAGTTTTCATACAGATATGTAAACAAGGACAGTTTTCCTGCTTGATTTTCTTTTTTTTGCACTGAAAATGTAGTGAATAGTTTTCTTTTGTTACCTTTCCAGTGCACAAAAAGCCTAAATTACATGTAATGGTGCAATTTCTCTATCTCTATTATCTATTATTATTTTTCTAAACTGAATGAAATCACATTATTTATTCTGTCTGATACTGATTATGGCTGTTGTACAATTTAAAGCTATAAATCTACACAGATGAAAAGCGTGAATGCAAGATATTTTTGTGATAACAGAAAAAATGAAGAGATTATATAGTTTTGTTTATCAAGGGTTTGTGCCTTCTTGAGGTGGCAGATTTGATAAATATAGATTTGCAATGCTTGCACATGTGAATTATGTGAGCAGTGGGAGTAATTGTTCAGAACTAGACTCCAACTTGATGTCAGTGTCGGTGCACTCCAGTTCCCATAATGCATTTCAGTTTTGTTAGTGATTTTTACCAAGCACTGTTCAGAAAAAAACAAACATAAAAATGTGATGTTTTCACAAATTAAATGTTTTGTTTTTTGGTTTTTTGTGTGTTTGAACTAACTTAATGGACCTGAACATTATTATTTTAGATCTATATAATGAAACATTGTACTGCAGTTATATTTAAAGGTGATTTTATACATTTGAATTTAACACTTAGACAACACTATAAATTTAGCCAGGCCTTAGACAATAAATGTTTAGGGAAGGAGATATATTTCCATGCACTTTTCAATCTTGTGTTTACCTGAGGTGTGGGCATGTCGTCCCCTGCTGGTAAAATTGAGCCGATGCACATTTTGCACACTTGGCCCCCACTGCCCTCTGCCTTCTACTTATACTCACACACTGTCAACACATCTCAAATGTCACAGTCTGTTCTGATCCATGTGCCAGAGCAGCACATGATCGTTACAGTTTGTTTCAAACAGTTCTGTCCACATGAATTATTAAAAGTTACAAAAGCGTTACGGTTTAGTGGTACAGTTGTGATGCAGTCACAAGAATTCCTCGCACATAACATGCTCCTACATGCGGATAGAAATGTGAACACAGTCTAGGGCATGTTATATGTAGTCTTTGGTGGGCTGTGTAAAAAAACACAAAAAGGCACATGTTTATGTTCAGACATGTTTTGACTGTGACCCAAGGCTGCTGAGACTTTAAAAAATATGTAAAATTTTACTTAACTACTTTACTACTTTAATATATAGTTGTTTAAGGTACTATCTATTATGTACTGTTGATTTGTCATTGAAAATTACTTCTAGGTTAAGTGAAACTGTTGTTGTTGTATTGTAACATGTTGTGCTGCCAAATTATACACTACATGACACAGGAAAGTCACCAGGACATCACATGGTTGGATGTGAACCATTTTAGTTTGGAATATCATATGTCTTTCCCAAACTCTTTCCAAGACATCTGGGGTGTTCTTACACTCTGTGCTACTCACATGGTGACACTTAACTCTGTGTGTTTTTTGCATCATCTTCTTTGCTAACTTATTACCAACTTGTCCCTTTGAAGATTCTTAACTTGATAGGTGGCTTTTCCGGAGCAATGTGTCTCCCTTCGCTAGGCCCAGATGCAAATTGAATATCCTTCAATGTAATTTTCCAGCAACGCTTTCATGTTATGGTCTGGTTTAACACAGGACTGAGAGGTGCTGTGCTCCAGGTGTTGCAGAGTGGAGCAATGGCCTGTAATTAACTCCTAATGTTTGGCAGCCCCACATCCAACTGTACCTCAGTCTGAT
Source organism: Helostoma temminkii (assembly GCA_900302695.1). Taxonomy (NCBI): domain Eukaryota; kingdom Metazoa; phylum Chordata; class Actinopteri; order Anabantiformes; family Helostomatidae; genus Helostoma; species Helostoma temminkii. The sequence continues at coordinate 230,010 of OMLM01008782.1, forward strand.
CATTTCTCTTACCTCAACACATGCAAACTACAGTTATACTGTATAATAAGTTCTACTTATTTGTAGGAAGGCAAATTGAAAAGGAAATTAATGTGTCTTTCTGTTTAAGGGTCTTTCTCAGAAATCTCATTGTTCATAATGCAGGTCATATGGTGGATTAAAGGATCCACTGCATGACCCATGCTACACACCCAAGCTGTGCAGAGGTTTCATCTTATGGTACTTTCTGCCACTATTCTTGACTAATGTGCTTTTTACTTCATTATATTTTAGCTACTTTAGAGTTTATTTTAATCCATACTGTCAAAATTAGCTGCACATTTACCACAACATTAAAATGCTGCTTATGTATTGATACATTAATAGTAAAAATCCAATATGTAATATAAATTCTACAGTAATATAATATGTATGAACAAACGTGACTTTATTACCTGTTTGGTGGAAAACAAATAACCAACAACATGATACTTTGTTGATAGTCCAGTTTTTATTCAAATTGTTTGTTTTTTATATTCATAATAACAACAGGTCCTTCGCAAAAGACAATTTTAATAACAGTGAACAATGGTCATTGTTTATGTTAGTAGTGAAACCTGTGCTTGATTTACTGTGACAAGTTAAAACACCTGATGTAATTAAATGACAGTGTTCAGACATATGTATCAAGCTAAAGGGTGAGTATATATTTGGACTTTATATTCACCAGTTGGCTTAAAACTATTTCAGAAAATGCTGATGCTGCTTTGTGTCTGCTGAAAATGTTAATGTGCAACTGTTAGCTGACTTTGTAAGGTAATGATGTAATGTGTTCTGCTTCCTCGAGCGGTAAGAAATTAACAAAAGGTGAAGTTTAAATTTAACTGTAAAGCAAATCTTGCCTCATAGCACTAACAAGCCATTTAAAGTTGGCATCAGTTGGACCCACAGGAGAATGAAAAGCCTGAAGTTTATCTCACATTTTTTATGAATAAAAATGACGTACACTGTCCATCCAAACCCTTTAACTACTAGTCAAAAGTACTAAGCTTTACTTAAAGCACAAAGTAACAAATATGACAAAGGTAGGAAAAATAACAATATAAATATAACAATATTCAGGATACCTTTCACCTTATACAAATTTCTAAATTTATGATCTGACTTGTAAAAAAATTTGAAAAATTAATTATCCATCTTTTTTTCCCTAATTTTCTTCTGTCCAGTGATTGTGTTCTTTTGTTCATCTTAATCTTTTCTATGTATATGAGTGTGGCTTTTACTTTGCTATTCTGCCTACATCCTAGAATTGCCTGATGTTGTGACTGGTCTTTTGCAGGCACCATGTACTGAAGCTTCCAGTTGATGACCTGTGAGACATGTTTCTTAAATTAGGCACATGAACGTATCCGTATGTGTTGTGGCCAGTTTGTGAAGTTGAGTAGGGAGTAGTGATAGGTGTAGTACATAACATTAGATTAGATTTTGTTTTGTTTTTTGTTTCTTACATGGGAACAAAGGATCATCCAGATTTGCCAAGGAAGAATTAAACACATCCAAACCCATATACATCTCACTTTTCTGTGGGCAACAAGCCAGACGAGCTGAAGGATGAATTGCAGCACGCAAACCCAAGAAAACCAGTGAACTGAAGGCCGTTTCCCGTGAGGAAAGAGCTAGGATTCCTCAGAAATTCGGCCAGAGGCTGGTGTCTGTCTTTGCGTCACATAATTATGACTAATAGGATAATTCTGAGATTGCAGTAGTCATTAAAAGTTGCATTGTATGTTGAATGTGGAGGAAACAATTGTGACGTTAGTGGTTTTGAGCTGTTTACATAGTTCTCATTTGATCTGTTAATTGCAAACAGATCATTATTACTTTTGAATACTTTTGAGTTGAACTGTAAACCCAAACATAGACAGTGGTATAAAATAAAGGAAAAACACGTGTACATTGTACAGTGGAAATACATCGTACTGTTACTGACAGTGTGATCATAACTGTGTGGTCCTAATGGGAATAACACATGAACTTTATAGTTATATTGAACTATGAACTAATGTCTTTCACTCTGCTGCGTGTGGAGGGTCTCTGCAGTGGCTTGCGTTTTTTTTCTCTGACGTTTGGCGCGCTGAAACCAGAGGAGAAGTCGGTGAAGAAATCTAACCAACCATGAGCTGCAGCCGACGAGGGCGGAGCGGAAGGCTGTGAATATGAAGACAGCGGCTATATGCTGTCAGTTGAAGCTCAGAGGAGCGGGAGGGAGAGTAGACACAAGAGCTGCGCTGAGCCCTGCTTCACTGCTCCTGCTCTACAACTGGTAACAGCCGATACGCTTTATCATGTCTGGTTCACTTTCTGCATGTTACTGATGTTTCTCAGTTTTCCTTTGTGTTTCACAGAACAGTACTTGGCGCGACAGAGGAAAAAAATGTCTGAGTCGGCAGTGAACGGGGTCCCGTGTCCGGGAAAGGTGTTGACGTTGGACAACATGAACCCCAACGTGAGGCGGGTGGAGTATGCGGTGCGGGGTCCACTAGTCCAGAGGGCCGTGCAGATAGAGAAGGAGCTGAAGGAGGTACAGTCAACATGCAGCATGCAGAGACAGCGGCGGTGTGAAGGGCAGGTGGTGACACAGAAAGCGCTTCAGCTCTTTTACTCTTAAAAAGTATCACAGTAGCGCTGATGCGCTCTCAGTTGCGGAGTTATGAAACAGTTTTAACGGCACATGTCTTATAGAGAACTTTTACTGCGATACATCCCGAGTTTTGGAAACAGCGCTGTTTATTGTTTACGCAGGAAAACGCATATATGGGGAAATGCAAAACTGAAACTGTGAAATGAAATCATATGTGACCGTGTAGAGAGAAGAAAAGAGGATGAATGGGTCAACCACACAGCTGTTGATCTGCTTCATCAGCTGGAATTTGACTTCAGCCAACACATACGTGTGTGTGTATGTGTGTTGTGTATGTGTGTTGTGTTAATGTGATCTATTTTTTTTCAAACACCTTCTAGAAACCCCCCTTTTTTTTTTAAACCCTGCAGTTTCATAAGTGCTAAAGGCACCCTATAGTAGATTCTGTCACACAGCAGCTACAGCAAGCAACAAAAGTACCCAGCTCTGTTTTGGTGAGAGAGAGAAGGAGAAGTAGAAACCCCTCAAAAAGTTAGTACTGACACTTTTTTGCTGACTGACTGGAGATTAAAGGAGGTAGACAGTAGGTCAGCTTTTAAAACTTTCTGCACAGCAGCTGTAGTGTATGTTCTGCTTCTTCACCGCTGTGCATAGCTACTCATGTTACATTATCCTGGGGTAAAATTGATTCACTGAGCTTTTTAGACTAGAACAAGCAGGTTGAACAGGAAATCTTTTGCAGGGAGCCTGCAATGCAACAGTGAGGGTTGCGTTGAGCTGGAGGGGGCACGTCTGGATATCTGTGAGTCCATTTCGCTCTTCTTTAGCCTGAGGTGCCTGCAAGACCCAAACAGGACAGTATGTATTTACTGGATGGCTATTACATAAGAAGAGAGGGTACGTTCTCTGTTATCCTTTGTCTCTCTGGTTTTGCTCACCCTCCTCCCCCTAGAAGGAGAGCGTTCATTGCATTGTAGCTTTTGAGGCCACAGCTGAGAGGCCTTTCTCTGCAAGGAGGTACATTACAAGCCGTCCCAGTTCTGCGAAAAGTGCTGGAGTTCTTGGTAATCCACTTGTTTTCCTGGGCTTTAAAAAAGAAAAAGACAACACTAGCCTAATGCACGATGTCTATAATGACTAAAATTTAACACAAACATTTTTGAAACACTACAATAACTCTCACCAAATGTGAGCAGCTGCTGAGAAACAGATAAAGAATGACCAGTTAACAAACAGTTCCCAGATTTAGTATTTGAGCTCTATATAGTAGATGCATTACTAGAAGAGAGACTGGGACATCCAGCATTAATGAATTATTAGCTAATAGTTAACAAGTACTTGTGAAACAGAATTACTGCCACTTTCTTTACAAGATGCTTATTAACTCAAAATCTGCAGCCGCAGGGCACAAAGTACTAATGACCCATTAATTACTATTTACTTGATCATTAGTTAGTCATTTTGTGCTCTCGCAGTTTACACAGTTCACACCCAAATCTGAAGAACATTTAGCCTAAGGACATAGAACTGACTTTGAGGGTGAGATAAATTATTATTAACATACATAAACATTTATGTAGGTTTTTTTGAGAAGTTGCAACCAGGCACATTATCACTGTAAGTGTATTTGTTAATTTATTAATTTCTTTTCCCAAACAAACACTTGCAGTTTATTATATCTGAAATGTTTTTTTTGTTTGTTTTTTGTTTTTTTGAGAACACCTTTTCACTCATTTTCTATTTGTACCACCTTTCTTTGGGTTTGTACCACTCTCTGGATATACAGATAGTTTGTTAGGTCACCATGGTTGATTTTAATAGTGTTTTTCCAGAAAAAACACAGGGATGTACTGAATTTCTTCTTTCTGCCAAGCAGGACCATAAATGCAAGTTCAAAAACAATGTCAGCTTAAGACTCCAGGAGTTTTGAGTTTTGAGAGGTCAGGAGGTTTGTATGGCTGCAGTTACCCAGTCATCTGGGGCTTTGCTTCCTGTCAGATCTGCAACTGGAACAGTTTAACTGATAGCTCAGCAGATTTTCATGCAAGTGTGTATGTTTGTGCATGTGTGTGTTAGTGTAGAGATGCCCCTAATATCCTTACGCAGGCATCTGGCATGAATTGTCTATACTGCAGTAAGGTCATTTTGGCTTGTAACTCCGTGGGTGGGAGGAACTCATTGTCTGTGAAAATAAAAAGTGTGACAACAGAGAAAAAAAGTGTTTTTATACAGTTATTTTATATAACTCTTTTCTAAAAGTAGTCGACAGAGTTAGTTTAATCTTGATTGGCATCTTCTTACAATTGAATCAGAAAAATCACATGACGAAGCAGCAACGGTAATTTTTTAAATTTGGTTCAGCCAGTTAGAGCCTGAATTAGACAAGTAACTTAGCCTAGCATGACTAAATGTTCTCAGTGAGATGACAGTTTCAGATCATATCATAAGACAGAGAGACATTTGAATTCAGGACAGTTGTCAGGCCAGGCTCTATTCATCCTGGTGACCCACAGCGTTGCTTGGCGTAGTTCACTAGTCCAGCCTGTGTAATCAGCGCCTGGTGCTGACTGCGTTCAGAGCTGAGGGGTAGGGGAGGAAGGGCTGGCTTCTCTCTTTCTCGGAGCACAGCAGCCTCTTTGTTGTCAAGAACAGGCAGGAACAAGGACTAAAAAGGATCGAGCTTTATCCAGTTTCTTCGATTACCAGCGAGCTTGCAGGCTACTCAAAGCTAACCCAAACAAACTTGTACTCCTTACTTGATTTCATGCAAGGACACAGAAGTAATATTGATTCAGTGACTTCGGTTCTGTGTTTAGTGTAGCTCTTCCTGTAGCTCTGTGTTGGTTTAACTCGATGAGCCACTAGCTGGATAACCACCACGTCACGCCAGCATTCCCCGCATCTTCAAATACCTGAGGCAGGTTCCAGCGAAGAGAACAGTTTGGTCACATTTTACAAGATAAATCTCCAAGAGCCTTTTGGAAAGATTTAGAGAAAGTAAAGGGAATCTGTCATGACTTTCATAAGCACAAAAGCATTGAATTGGAACACAAACAGGTGAAGCGAAAGTGACGCAAACTGCAGACACATGTTTTTTTTTTCTATTTATATTGTCTGGCACTATTGTTTTATATTCCTGATTTCCTGGTTTGGAGCGGCATCGAGCTGATTTGAAAAGAGATTTTAAAACTAATTTAATGTCACATATGGATGTTTTTGGAGGCCTTACATTGCTTTTACACTCTGGCTAGACACGCAGTTGGCTAAAGATAGAGCTGTGTAATAACTCATTGACTCTTTTTCCTTGAGTAGAACAAACTGTGACAACATGATTGTGCAGCTGTGTTTAAATTCTGCATGAGTCAATTTCTATTCTAAACTTTTGATGATGATGTTAATTTCCAAACTTAGAATCTTATTTGGTATTTTCAGTTTTATATGCACTAAAATGTAATGATGTGATTTTAAATCCACAAATCAGAGTCACCAAAGTCTAAAATTTGCTATAATTACCACAAAATCAATTTCAACCATATTTGTCAGCTCTATTTGTCATATTACTTCATTTAATATCCCCCCGGTGCAGCATGTTGTAACCAGCAAGCAGACACAAAACCAGAGCCCGCAGGATCCAATTAGGTCAAAGAGATGACGAGGAACGACTTTTTAATTCAATAGAGAGAAACAGGATAGAAGGACCAAAATGGTTTAGGTGAGGAGATGAAGAATAAAAGCAAAAGACTGAAGACTTTGACCAAACCAGCAGATTATTTTAGCCTTTGTTTTTTATAGAGAGAGAGACAGTAGAGAAACAAACAGGATACATGGGGAGAGAAAGAAAGAATGCAACGTGTCCCCATCTGGATTCAAACCAGGGACATTGTGGTCACATAGCATGCACACTAACCATTAGGCTAGCAGTGCACTCACAGGCCAGCGGATTCTTACCCTAACCACAAACAGTGAGGTGTTTGTGCCTCTGATCTCTAGCAGCTTCATCCCTGCCCTGGCCAGACTCTGGCACGGAGTCTGGGTCTTTGTAAAACAAAAGGCTGCTAATGAGACAAGATGCACGAGTGATTTAAATGCAGAACCATCACCACAGAGGAGTAGAACATGTGATTCATGCGTCTTCGAAGGACTTTAATTCATCTACAAATGGCAAGTGGGGGACAATTTGATGTTTAACTAATGCAAAACCTTCTTATTACAATGATTTTAAATATATATAGAATAACAGCTAATATCAACAAAATCTGTGCACAAAATTCAAAAATGCATATCACTATTTCAAGACTTTAGTATAACTCATCTTTCCCGACAGCTGAAGCAAATCAAAACACACACATTCATCACCTTAGAAGCATTGCTCATGGCGTTTGCAGATGTCTGCACTTGCCAGAAATACCAGTAATGATATAATAAACATGTTAATGACGATGTTATAATGGTTGTGTTACCACAGAATAAAGCACACAAAAGGCTAATATACAAAACAGGTGTGCAGACAAACCCTTTTTGTTGAAAAGCTGTCGTACTGTATGTGAGAATGTATGTTTGTTTTTCTACACTTGTTCCTGCAGATTTTTACCTACCCAGGTCAATTCACTGTGACCTCTCTGATCTTTCCAGGGTGTCAAGAAACCATTCACAGAAGTCATCAAGGCGAACATAGGTGATGCCCATGCCATGGGTCAGAAGCCAGTCACATTTTTCAGACAGGTTGGACAACTTTGACTTGACTCCAATTTCATTGCTTGTGTTTTATAAGCAGGTAGAAGTTATTATAGTAGTTTCTACACTGTTGATCAGCTACAACATTGTGGTGGACATGGATCAAAATGTCAAATGTACACATGTAGCATTGCAGCTTGCTGCGTATGGAGCTGTCTAGCCACCCATTCTGACCCATCTATCACACCATTTATAATATTAGTGTTGTGGTTTATTTGATACTTAATGTGTAAGGTACCTGGTAATGTTACACACCGTATGTTGTGATTGTTTTGCCTTCTTCTCTCAGGTCTTGGCTCTGTGTTCTTACCCTGAACTCCTGGAAGACAACAAGTTTCCAGATGATGCCAAGAAAAGAGCGCATCGTATTCTGGAGGCCTGTGGAGGCCACAGTATAGGTCAGACAATGCCTCCTCACTCCACCAATCACATTTCCCCAGTACATCCCATCCTTCCAGCACACACATTACTAGCTTCTACCTCTGTTTGCCTATTCTTTAATAATTTATTTGGTCTGTCTGAGTTTGTACACCTTTTAAATAGGCCACCCACTGATCAAAGTTCATTGTCATGTGTTGAAGGGGCCTACAGTGCCAGCCAGGGGATCGAATGTATCCGTCAGGATGTGGCACGCTACATAGAGAGGAGAGATGGTGGAATCATTTCTAACCCTGACAACATCTACCTCTCCACTGGGGCCAGTGATGCCATTGTGGTATGGGCTTTTTTAAGTCTGTTCTCCACAAAAGTGCTGACACGCTGTGAGCCAGACTTTCAAAACTGTTATACAGTTTGATATTCCTTAATCTAGCACAGGTCACGTACTTTTAGTCTAATTGGTCTATGAATCTGCACTTTGTCAATTATACACTCAACTGTACTTTGCACATGTGTGACTTTGCTCCACTCTGACCTCTGTCACTGTCACTACAGTTTAACAGTTTTATGTAACCTGACTTTAAGTTACACCCAACCACTGCACTTAAAGTTATTCCCATCACCCGCATATCACATATGTACACATGGGTGTGTCTGTTTATTCTACTGTCATAAAGTAAATCTGCTCTGCACCTGTGACATTTGGTCCTCTATATGTGTGTCAGTATTTTATTATGCAAGTGTGTCATAATTCCTGGTGCTAAATAATGAGGCCTCATTGGTTTTGCACCATTCTTCTTCTTGTATATGAACATCTTACCTGTCCATATGGATTTTGCGCTCACCTTTCCGCCTCCTTTTCCCCACATCTTCCAATACCAGACCATACTTAAGTTGCTGGTAAGCGGTGTGGGTCATGATCGTACAGGAGTGATGATCCCCATCCCACAGTACCCTTTGTATTCAGCTACTCTGGCAGATCTGGGTGCTGTGCAGATCAATTACTACCTAGATGAGGACAAGTGTTGGAGTCTGGATGTCAAAGAACTAAGGAGAGCGCTCAGTGCAGCCAAGCAGCACAGCAATCCTCGTGTCCTCTGCATCATCAACCCTGGAAACCCTACTGGTGTGTCTGGTTTTAGTAGTCTCCTCGTGTGACATGAAAAAAATGCTAAAATTTTTTATTAAAATTTTCTTAAATATAACAATCAGCTAATTTGTCAAGTGTAAATGTTTCAACAGTTTAGACAAGAAAAGTGTTCGGTCGTCTCCCTCTGTCTGTATGCATCTCTAGTCATTAAATTCTGGTTTTCCTGGGTCGTAGGTCAAGTCCAGAGCAGACAGTGCATTGAAGAGGTCATCCGATTTGCCAAAGAGGAGCATCTCTTCCTTATGGCTGATGAAGTAATATACAAATGTCATTTCCTTGCTCCATGATGTCATAGAAACAGAAAGATCGCTCAGTTATATTACTAGTTGTAACTATGCACACATGTACAGAAATAATATAAATATAGTACTATTTAATATTTAAACGAGCCCTTTATTGTCAGCTTTTGAAAATAATTCACACATTATTCCTATTTGTACAGATGTTTTCTTTAAAATTTTTATGAATAATAAAATCTTATGTAATTAAGCTGTTCTTACTGATGATCTACTTATTATAGGTCTACCAGGACAACGTGTATGCAGAGGGCTCTAAGTTTCACTCCTTCAAAAAGGTTTTGTTTGAGATGGGACCAGAGTACTCTGACACAGTGGAGCTGGCCTCCTTCCACTCCACCTCCAAATGCTACATGGGAGAGTGAGTACACCCTAGAGTTGTGCGTAAAACTTGCACTGCAACATGAGTCACGCACAGTGAAGTTTTTAGTACCACTCGGAAGCTGTTTATTTATGATTGTGCTCCAGTTTTATCTCATGCATGTGCACATGGGAGATACAGTACACAGCCCCGCCAGCAGTTTCACACTGTTCCACTGATCAACATGTGGTGATAATGTGTCAGAAAATCCCTTTGCAAACGTTTTATGAGAAAGTGCATACACTCAGCATGTTTGACTGGCTTCAAGGTTACTTTAGTGAATAACAGTTAACAGTGACTTGTTGATACCAGTCCGCACAATCCAAAATTGATTTGATAATTTGACTTGTTCTCTCATATGGACATTCCACAGGGCACCTTTAAATGACCCATGGAGTTGCTACCTGTTCCCGTTCCTATTGCTGATGTGTATTAACTATGTTTGCTTCTGTTAGGTGTGGATTCCGTGGAGGCTACATGGAGGTGATTAACATGGACCCAGAGGTGAAGGCCCAGCTCACCAAACTGGTGTCAGTGCGTCTGTGCCCTCCTGTTCCCGGACAGGCTCTCCTGGACCTGGTGGTCAACCCTCCACAACCGGATGAGCCCTCCTACACCTCATTTATGAAGGTTTGAAAAACACACAATGGTCACCAGCTAGCACACACTGTGGTAATGCTCTGATGAGTGTCTGCAAACAGAATTTACTTCTGTAAACACTGGCAGATCCTGTACAATATAACTTGTGTGCTGAAGTTGCAAGTCCTCACATGGCTGAATGCGGCTGTGAATAGCAAGATAATTAAATACAGCCACGTTAACCTCGGCACCTGCACTTTTATCATAGATATGTGTGAGCATTTAAACAGAGGCCAAATAAAAATATTCAAAGTAGAAAATCTGGTGGACTTGTACTACTCCCTTCCACCTAAAGAGGGTGTGATGCACTGGAATAAGGACACACAACAAAACTTTTTGTACAGTTCAGCAGTGTTAGTGGCATTAGGCGCGTGCTGTCCTGCCTCTGTTGGCCAAAAGAGGGCGAAGACACTAACAAAGGCTGGGTCGCATGCGAACGGCTGGATTCTCTGAAGGTGGACAAAACAACCACCTTTGGGTTTTCATTGTTGAACTAATTTTCCCACAATGTAATAGACGCCTGCTAATCTAATAAAGCTTAACAATAACACGATTAGTAGTATTGTGTTCACGTGGTTGTTGTGTCATGTTAAAACACAGGACATTCAATAGAAATTATGGGGATAAAGGCCACATTAGTCTTATGCTACATGCTTTTGTTTACCATGTTGAAGAACTTTGAAAAATATTTGGTTTTTGTGTTGTGAGTTGAGTTCATGTAACGCTTTTATTCCGTGCTTCTCCTCCAGGAGCGGACAGCCGTGCTAGCAGCTTTGGCAGAGAAAGCCAGGCTTACAGAAGAGATCTTCAACACAGTACCCGGTATCACCTGTAACCCAGTCCAGGGAGCCATGTACACTTTCCCCCGCATCACTCTACCTCAGAAGGCCATAATCAAGGCCAAGGTCTGGTCTGCACACACTATGCACCCCCCTTATTTACTTGCTTATATAGACAATTACATGTACAAATGTGTATGTGTGTATACAGGAGGAAGGCCAGGTTCCAGACATGTTCTACTGTATGAGGTTGCTGGAGGAGGAGGGCATCTGCTTGGTGCCAGGTAGTGGCTTTGGCCAGAGAGAGGGAACCTTCCACTTCAGGTCAGTAAAGCAGCCTCAATACAAACTGGATTTTTTACAGCAAGTTTGCTTTCGTTTCTGCTTCACTACACCTCTGACAGTATTGTCTTTAACCCGTCTTCCTATATTCAGGATGACCATCTTGCCTCCCACGGAGAAGCTGAAAATTGTACTGCAGAAGATCCGCGAGTTCCACTTGCGGTTCACCCAGGAGTTTTCTTAAGGATCCTCCGCCCTCTTAACTGCATCAAAATAATTCAGTGCCAGTATCTTTAAGTGCCTTTGTGTGAATGAAGCAGAAATATCGACACTTTCTGCACACCAATCTCTCAGATTTTAAAAGATCTCTTCACTGTTTTGCATCAGAACAACTTTGATTATTTTCTTGTTCAGGCAACTAATGAAAACATTTCCTGCCCATGTTATGTTCAGTATGATTCACTTTGGTCAAGTATTTCTCAGCCAAGTTTGTACGTTCAGGATGAATTTTAGTGTTGATTTATAGGTTTTAAGACATTTTAAATGTTTGTTAGAAGCTGCTACAGGTGCATCCTCTCTCCTCCTAAAACTGATTCAAATTAATTTAGTTTGCATTTAATAACATTAATAATTAATGTCAGGTGATGTGCTAGTTTGTAATGATGCACAAAGCTAATGTAACTTGCAGAGCAATCTGTGTGTTTCAAAGCCTGTCTCAGTCGTTTGTATTAGTAATATTTCAGTGTTCTTAAATGTTCTTATTAAATCACACTTTCCATTGTGACCTGTATTGTTTTACAGTAACATGGAGTCTGATTTGAGTCCTGGCACCCAAAGCTGCCATCATTTTGAGTTTTATTTAAAAAGATGTTAATCTTCAACAGTGCTTACATGCTTTTAGAAACAAAAGAAAGCTGAATCTCTTGGAATGAACAGAAACTAAAACAATGAGTGAACATTGTAATCATCACAGCAACTCAATAACACAGATCAACTCCACTGTGTTCCCTTCACCTTCCCAGAGGCCTCCTCAGTGTCCTCTAAGCCTGGGCAAGCTAAAAGTTCTTAGAGATATTTCAAAGTTCATCTCTCTTCTGTAATTTTGTGGCGTGCTTTTCCAAGAACTTGCTAAGACCCTCCACTGTTCTGTCTCCACCTTCGAATTTGATTGGGCTCTGCTTGCTGTTGCTTGGGGCAAAATATATCGTAGGGAAGCCTTCCACTTTGTAGCTCTCGTTTGGCACATCATTAGCTGTCGTGTCCATCTTGGCGATCACCAGGTTCTTCTCCCCTTTGTATTTTTTTCCAAGAGCCAAATAATCAGGCTCCAGTTTCTTACAGTGGCCACACCAGGGAGCATAAAACTCAATTAGGACATCCTTCTGAGTGTCCATGACAATGTCGTCAAAATTCTTCCCCACCACAACCTTAACTGGTCCTTTGTTGTTCTTTGGCACTGGCTGAGACTTGATGATGGGTTTGAGCTTCCCTGTGGGCAAGATTTGTGAAAAGTTGAAAATTATGAAATTAGTGTGAATTAACATACACATGTATGTTATAGAACATACACGTGCCTCACTGCTACTACAAAACATAGAACTAGTGCTTTTACAAGAAAAAAAAAAAAACTTCACATCCTGTAATAAATTTCACTCACCTTTCTTAAATGCTATAACAAAGTCTTGCAGCACCTCTGAGTCAAACTCCTCAGGCTCCATAGCAAACTTTTTCCCTCCATCTGCCAAAATTGCCACATTAACCTCTTCTCCACTCTCGCTCAGGCCCAGGCTCTTCAGCTCCTCTGCGTAGTCTTCCTCATCAGCGATGGCAAATGCATATTCTGGGTAGTCTTTGGCTACGTCGAGCACCTTGGACCTCCAAAACTGTGTGGCTGAAAATGATGACACACATTTTTAACAGCAAGGTAAATTGTCAACAGGTGGGGTTAAAAGTTAAGTTAATACATTGCAAGTGTGCTGGCGATTTCCCCCCCGTTTCTTGAATATCAGGCCACATAAACATTTGGACAGTCTAAGAACTTAAGTGACAAACTATAGTGAGTAAGCAGGCAAACAAAGCACATGAAGAACTGTGCCAAGCTTGTTTTTGTTTTTACACCAACAAACGAGTGATCAAATTGTTTAGCAAGATCACAGGTCAAACCAATTAAACTTACAGGAAACTTACCTTTTCTGTAGTCAAAGCTGAAGTCAACTCCATAATACACAACCACCAGGGGTCGTTTGGTGTAGCGTTTAGCATCATTGCTTGGTTTCCTGTGGCCCACCAGGGGAATTGTATGCTTTTTGAAGAATTCCTGCACTTCTGACACCGATGTAGAATCCTTTGTGACAAATAAGCAAACGTGTCATGTTTTCAAAATATTATTAGGAACGGTTTTTTTTTCCAAGCATTGGTAATGCAACAGTTTTGCATGTCAGTGTGAGGTGAAACCATCATTGCTGATCTAGTCTATTCATACACAGAAAGAAAGCAAGCAGTTATGATTCAGAGTTTCATACCAGACAGAATCAACTGAAACTGCAAGTATTCAAAAGAAAACGCAGTACCTTCACTGTGAGTGTTTGCGACACTGCCTCATACTTTGAGCGGAACTTTTCAGGCTGAGCGATGACAATGTGACCAGAAGACGCTTTGAGCAATTTTGCCACTTCAGAGCTGAAGGAGTGACGGAAGGTGAAGTCTTCCCTCAGTGCGTTACCTGACAGACAGTTAAACAACAGTGAGAATAATATCCAATAATATAAATGTATCATCACAGTGGTAGCATGATTACTGGCTGACACCAAATTGCAGTCACCAGCCATAATAAAAAATTCTGATGAATCATATCCAGCTCATGGTGGAACTACTTACATGCCTCAATGTAGATCTCATACGCTGCATCCTCTTCGCTGGAGAACACACCAACTATGACAGCATCATCACCATCCTTAATGAGTTCCTGCACCTGTTTTGCAGCCTGGACCTGTTTAGACGGAGGCCCTGCCTGCTCAGCCATGTAGTCAACGATGCCTACAGAGAACAAGAAATAGGTGAATGAACTGAAATTAAACGTGTATATACATGAAAACCCCAGCATACAAGAAAAACAGAAATAGTTGTGATACGGACAGCGACCTACCATATTTCTCTCTGGGTCCATTATAGTCAAACACCTTGCCCTTCCTGAAGATCTTCAGGGTGGGATAGCCAGTCACTCCAAAGCGTGAGGCAACTTCAGATTCCACAGTAGCATCCACCTTGGCCAGAGGAATGGAAGGAGAGCGCTGGCTCAGCTCCTTGGCTGCCTTCTCGTACTCTGGAGCCAAACGCTTGCAATGTCCGCACCTGGAAGTCAGTTAATGTTATATGATGTTACTAAAAATCGCAATTATCCGTCTACTGTATGTCTGTAACACATCTCACAGTTACAATGTGACAATTACACCATGTGTGTTTAATAACTGACAGTCTGCTGACTGACCATGGTGCGTAGAACTCCACCAGGATGATGTCTGCATTGTTAACGATCTCATCAAAGTTGTCTTTGGTCAGCACCAATGTTGCCTCTGGTGGTGGTTTCCAATCTGGCTGAGCCACCTCTTTCACCCGATCCACAATGGCTGCAACAGACAGGCATTCAACATATTAATGCTAATTAATATTTATAAAAAGGAAACATGTTTGTGTTTCAAGGTTATACAGACGCTTAAAATAAATAATTTCCTGTTCCTACCATTTTCTGTCCTGTCTCCATCGTAGTCCACTGGCTCCCCTTTTTTAATGATCTTGATGGTGGGATAGCCTGACACCTCAAACCTGCTCGCCAACTCTGTGGCTACTGTTGCATCCACTTTAGCAACAGGTACAGGAGGGTCAGCCTCTTTGAGTGTCTGGGCAATTTTTTCATACTCTGGGGCAAACTGTTTGCAGTGACCACACCTGTAAGGATAAACACAGAATAGAAAAATATTGGAATATATGCACAGATGAGTGAAGAAAGGCCTCCTTGATTGTTTTGAGTGGGTATGTAGCGAGGTTCAAGCAGACATCTTTAGTCGAGACACAGCAAACTTACCATGGAGCATAGAACTCAACTAAAACCGTCTCTTTTCCCTCCATGAAAGTGTCATAGTTCTTGTCGTTGAGAATCAGCACCCCGTTCTCTTCTTTCACTTCTGTGTCATCATCCTCATCCTCATCATCACTATCCTCATCATCACTGTCCTCTTCATCAGCCTCCGTCTTCTCCTCTGTAGCATCTTATGCCAAACACAAAAAGATACAGGTTGGTTTCAGGAAGAGTCAAGCTAGGACAAAGTGTTACAGTGGTAGTGCCACCTTAATGCTGTTGTCTTGCCCCTTAAAGATTAAGACATAACCTGCAGGAGGTAAATGCAACACACATCCTGTCTGTCATGCACAGTGGCAATACATAACAGAAAATGGGACTACTTTAATTAATCCATAACAAGCCTAGCAGCTGCATATTTGTGTGTTAAACTCCTGCTGACATTAGCTGTCCTGTTAGCTAGAAGCCAGCTAGCTAACAGGACGTGCTAGAGTGTGTACAGTAACTTAGCTAGTTTGCATAACAGTAAGTTGTAGGAAATGCGCACAAACAGCGATTTAGCTTCACTTATATAACTTCTGCAGCTTTAGTAATGACTCCAGGTGTTACAACAGTTCAGTCTTACCTTCTTCGCATCTGCTGACAGTTGCAAAGTGTGCAACACCGAGCAGCACAATCAGCAGCAGAGCAATCTTTCTCATTGTTCACAAACGATACGGGCCCCGTAGTAACAGCTCGCTTCTCCGGAGTAGCCGGCTAATTAGCTTTGCTAATAACACTGGTGACTGTCATCAAAACACTGTCGGCAGCACAGACTCGCTGTCTGAATCAATACTGGTGTGTAGCTGCAGGCACCTTCGGCTTGTTGTTTCATACAAACTAACTAATCGCTCCAGAAATCACGCACGCCGCCTCCTCCGTCTGGAACTTGTCTGACTTGCCACATTGTGATTGGGCATCATCATCGGCTGTCATCCAATCACAAGTCGCCACTCAATTCTTGCGCCTGATACGTTCGAGGTTCCTATTGGATACTCTGCATCATTTGGGTACATGGAAATGAGCCAGTGGGCTTTTACAGAGGCCATCTGATGTGCACTGTTTGGATAAGATTGATACCTTTATTTGATCTACATCCTCTGAACATTGTAGGACTGATACTTTGCATGCACAAAGCTTATCGCCCTGGGATCAGTTACAAAATAAAACCATTTGAAAGAAATAGAGACAGTAGAATCCAGGTAACATCACTTGAAAAAGCAGATAGCAACAAGGGGTCATACAAGACAACAGAAATCTTACAGTGCTGACTTTTGAGACATCCTGTTTTTATTTATATTTTTTCAGTGTCCCAGTCAGATCTGGGATCCTACTGTTTCTCTGGCTTTACACTCTCTGGCTCCTTATGGACTAGAGCCTCTACCACCACCTCTGTATGTGTGGTCTGAGTTTTTAACATGCAGTCATTCTTTGTTTTAGTCCACTGGTCAGCTTTCTTCTCCAGAACATCTTCTGTCCAAGCTCTGATGAATGACGCAGACTCTGGAAGGGACATCCTTATATAACTCTGAATTGCTCCATCATTTGCATTTTCTTCTGCTTTTTTTCCAGGTTTTTGCAGATCATCAGATGTCACAGCAATCTGTGAAGAGGTACTGCTTCTGGTTTTATTTGTCTGCCGCAGGAGCTGCAGTATCTTCAGTATCTTCAGTTTGTCGTTGAACCTGGAAACGCGGTGTCATACAGAAAACCACATACATTTTTAGCATTTTGTAATGTATAATATTTTTATAGTCTTACTTGACACATTTAAATACCTGAGCAGGTGAGATGCAGGTAGAATTTCCCCGTGACCACTGACAGATGTGTGGTAATTAAACATTGTCTCTCCCGTCATTTGGATTTTTACAAAGCCCTGTAACAGAATCACAAAGTGTTCAAGTGTATATGGGTCTTTTCTGCATGTGTGATATCAGGCTGACTCACCTGTGTGTCCACACTGGAGGGCTCATGTATGGGTGAATTGACAGGACTCTCCTCCCTGTAGCGATGGGCTTTGTTGGAGAGGGCGTTGAGTCTGAACAACAGTTCATCTACTAAGCTTTCAAATTCTTCAAGGTAATAAGTCTGAAAAAAAAACAAAGACAAAAGAAAAGAGTTTCAAAATGGTTAATTAAAATCTATAAAAAATAATTATAGTGCAGGGGGTACACAAAGAATCTACTGTGTTTATGGGAAATAAACACAAGAAGCACCCACGGTGCTGTAGCAGAACCAGTGACATGAAAAAGTCCCAACCACTTTTTATTTTAAGTATTTTCATGCTGAAAAACTGTCAGTAATGCTTTTTCTCACTCTTCTCTCCATGTGGCCATCAGTCCATGTTGGCGTTCGCTGAAAGCCAACCCCAGAAAACCACTGTTTGATGCAGCCTGTTAATTCTGCTATAGTGAAGACTGTCCTCTTGCTCTGAGACTTTCTGCCGCTTCTGACTATTGAGGACACCACACTCATCACCTACCACAAAGACAGATAACAAAACAGTGATGCATGTTTTATTCACATATGTTGTGTAAAATGTCTGCAATAAATCATCCCAAAGGTTCTGTTAAGTAGCAACTGGACTCATTTCTTGGTTCTTGAAGACATTTCTCCTTCCATCCAGAAGACTTCATCAGTTCTGACTGACTGGCTCGCCCTACTGAAGCAGCATCAATTCAGTAACTAACAATATTTCCAAACATCTAGCCACCATATTAACTCTTTTGGTTGGCAATACCTTCCAGCACATCAACAACTCATAGGACTTTGTCAGCAAGATTCAAAATCTCAAATTAGGACTGGATGAAACTATGGTTTCTTATGATGTCACCTCGCTCTTCACACGCATCCCCACTACTGAAGCAGTCAGGACCGTGAGGAAAAGAAATAAGACCAGTTGCTACGTAACAGAACCTTTGGGATAACCATGACCTGGATGACTGAGAACCTTCACAGACATTCTGCAATAAATAATTTTTTAACTGTCACTGTTTTACAAAGAAGACAAACTTAAAATTAAACATTTGTACCACTGCAGTCCACACCACATTGGAAGACAGATAAAGAACTCCACCATAAAGGACATCATATCCAGAGTAAATTAGGCCCCTAATGGCCCTGAGACTGTGGAAGTGACAGAGTACTGTCTGAAGGGAGCGAGGAATGGAGCTGAATGTCCAGGAGTTTTGTACAAGCAGCAGATTCCCCGCGCAGGACAGCGCCACCAACAGGATCAGACCTGAAATCTATGACAGTAAAAGGGCAGATTTTTACATTCTGTTTCTCTATTGGTGTAGTGAACTTAGTATTTGTTTATAACCAAATCTACAAGTTAGAGAACAGAACTTTTGTTGAGATAACCTCCAGCCCAAAACACACACACAATTGTACATCCATGGCTAGCACAGGGATTATCTCATGACTTGAGACAATCCACATTACAACTGGGAATCTTGCTTTTGTCTTACTCAGTGCTATATGAGGTATTGCTTTGAGTTAATACTGCTCCAAACTGGTGTTGCCACTCTTTGTGTTTACCATTGGCCAGAAGATGCTGCAGAGAGAGCTAATGAAGAGTGTAGCTGAGGGAGCCAATGTCCTGTTCATCCTCAATAATGTCACACACTTTGTGGTGAGAAGGAAGAGTGTAACACCACACAAGATACGAATATGCTGCAGAGACAAAGAACATATTCATTACTGTCACTGATGGCTGTCATTTATAAATCCCACACTTAGGCTTTCCTCATGTAATTAAAGTGTGTGTTTAGCAAAAACAACAAACATTGAGCACAGTGTGTCTTCTTAAACATTATTGTAAGGTGAATGCAATGTTTAATTTATCAATTTTATATTAATATTGTGCCAGTAAGCTCTTCACAATCATTGCTTTTCTCACTTGTTCCCAGGTGGCCAAAAGGCTGACGTCAACATGTGCTCTGAAGCTGTTCTTCTGCAGCAGCTCAACAACCTCCATGGTAATGACAGAGTGATAAATGTAATAAGCAAAGTAGACTAGAGTCACTATGAGCAGAATGACCTGTAAAAGAGTGGGAAAGAGAGAAAGTGAGATATATTTCTAGAGCAGTAAAACATAATTAGATATATTTCATACATAGTTTTTGTGTGTGGTTAGCTGTTAGTTCATGTTAGTGTAAGAAGTACAAGTTACCCTATCAGCTAGGTCATTATGATCTTGACTGCACTGGTGTGTGCTTAACTGTGTGTGTGTGTGTGTGTGTGTGTGTGTGTGTGTGTGTGTGTGTGTGTGTGTGTGTGTGTGTGTGTGTGTGTGTGTGTGTGTCTGT
>OMLM01008782.1:258906-269503 GCA_900302695.1 Helostoma temminkii
AACGCTGGGGTGCAGGTCAGCCTCCAGATAGGCTGTGTGCTTCAGGACACACACACACACACACACACACACACACACACACACACACACTCAAAAGTGTGACTTTACATGAATTGAACAGTTGTTGTGAAATTGTTGAATGGCTGAATACATACAATTGTAGTGTGTTATGGTGCCCCTGTGTGTGTTTTATGGGAACATTTAAGATCTGTCTTTTTCATGACTTTACTAATTAATGATAAAACTGCTGCAAGAGTCTTGGCCAGGTCCAAACAAGGGACCATGTCACTTTTCATCCTTACTTGCTTTGTCTTCTTCTGACTTCAGAATCTTAGTGCTTCTGTATAAAGCATTAAACGGTCTCACCTGGTGTCATATTGCAGAACTCACACTATCAGAGACCTGATATGTTCTGTTTTTTTCTAGATCCAAGACTAAGTGTTATGAGGACACAGCTTTCTTTGTTGGTTCCCCAGAAGTTGGACTCCTTTCTGCCTCACTATTCTCCCCATCTGGTAATATATATATATTTTTTTGTTTTGTATTTTTATATTTCTGTGTTTTCTGTTTCATGCCTCTCTCTTTGTCGTTTCAGTTTTCTCTCCTTCTATTGTTTTTGTTTTCCTCTGTGTGCTATAAATCAGCTCTGTTATTACCATGTCACCATTTTTAGCAGTAACCATCCACTTTTGACATATAAACAGGCAACAGCATTATGACTCTAACTCAGTGTTCAGTCAAAGTGTTGGTGTGTCTGAGACAGGAGATACCTCTTTTCCTGAGGAGCAGAAGATGCTGAAATACGTGTATAACTCCATCCCTTTGACCGGCTGCACCTGGCACACCATCCCTTTTGAAGCGGGCTTGGTTTTTAAGAATAGCTGAGTCCTCCCCAGAACACTATCATGAGATGCTAAGAATAAGAGGGAACAATCAGATTAGCATTTAGCTCCTTGTCCCCCCAGTTTTCATTAAAAAGGAAATGATGTGATAACATAGGACTGCTGTCATTATCATTTCAAGTGTACTGATTTACTATTCAGAAAACTACATTATATCTTTTTGCATCACCCTTATAGAAATGTTATAATATTGAATAATAATTGAATAATGTTACAATTTGCTTCTAGAAAAGTTAAATAAATAAAGCAAATAAAACAATAACATGACGACAAAAATCAAGACTTACCCTAGGTGGTGCTATCACATTTAAAGAATATTCACACACAGTTCTGATAACACACACACATAAATATAGTTTGTAATTTTGTAGTTATAGTTTAGAAACTTACTGGCAGTGGCCTCCAGCATGTATCTGCTCCCCGGCCTCAGACTAAACGGTCTGAAGGTTAGCAGAGCAGAGGAAGTTCCTATGAAGTAATGGAAACAGAGAGAATGATGAATAATACAGAGAGTCAATGCATGTAGGTGATTTTCTACAATAAAGTACCTGTGTAAGTGTAGGACTCGAACAGATGTCTGTCTACTAGGTCTCGGGGCAAGTCGAGCAAAGTTTGCTTGTGGATCACCACGGAGGGCCTGGAATCCACCAAATTACTCCCCTCGTCTTCATGTGTGACAGGATCCAGTGCTGAGTCTTCTCCTAGACTGAAGGTCTCACCATCCACATCTGAGAATATGCATATGTAAATTCACAAATTCTCACAATAGTAATAATTACAGTAGCAAACACAGATATGAACTGTACCTGTGGGTCTTCCTGCTGAAATACCTGGGTCTCCCTCCTCAGCATTGGTCAAGGGAACATCATATTCTAAATCTGAATAAGAGTCAGTAGAGCTATACATCAAAAATCTGTATGAATAAGTATGAATTTCTCTCAGATAAGATACGATTTTTTTCTCACCTTGTCGACCTCCCACATCACCAGCCTCCAGAACAGGAAAAGAGAGCTCCCAGTCAGCGGAGGAGTCCAAATCATTTGAGAATTCACTGAATACATCACTTAAGTGGTCCGAATATACAATGCTTCTGTTGTCAAGGGCAAGTGGTGGGTATTCAGTGGAGGGCTGAAACTCTGCAGGGTCAAACTCTCCCAAAGGAGCATAAAGAAGCTCCTCTCCTGGATATCAAGAACACAAGCTGTTAAGTGAGTCATAAACTATCCCTTTTAGTCTAACTATAACCTTTAGGACACATTACTCCTACTACCTGTTCTTAACAGTTTTCTTATGGATGTCCAGGAATTGTTAGCATTTTGAGCTGTACATATATGCTACACAGCCTTTAAAATATTTCATTACATCTAATCAACAGCATTAAATAATCTAGTCTATATTCTACACAAAAGTTAGCACAATCTAACCTGAACCAGCTGTAGTTGCTGAGATACTGGAAGGCCCAGACTCTGACAAACCTGTGTGGGGAAGAAAAAAAAAGTCAACTTTAGTGACATGTTGGCAAATTCTGCCTCTAAAACTAAACACAAGCTATTGTGCATTTAATAACAGACCAGCTTTGTTTAACATGTTTCTGCTCTTGTTTGATGTTCCACTGTCAGTCAGGTCCATGTTTTGCTTTTTGGTTCTAGTTTTAGAGACGATCTCAGGCAGGAGAACAGGAACTGAATCATGGCTGTAGTTTACAGTATCTGTGGCAGATGGAGTCTGAGGGGAAGTGGCAGGACCCTTGAGGATTGTGGAGGGAGCACTGAGATCCACTGTGTGACAAAATGGTACTGGAATAGAACATAATTATTATTAATTTTGTTAACTAAATGCTAATAATTTGCTAATAATTTACTAATTCAAATTGCAAATATATTGAAAGTAATAATATTGAAATAGATCAAACCCAGTCCTAAACTGGCTAAACGTGAATTTATTTTACCTTCAGTGGCAGGTCTGGAGGAAGCATTGACCTGGTACAGGCGCCATGTGTACTGGATAATTTCTGAGGAAACTTCACAGTCGTCACACAAGGCACTGACGGAGAACGACTGATCCCAGTTAACCTGGTCTCCGTGGCACTGAGGACAATAAACTGACACCTTCCTGCATTGAAAACATTTAGGTGTATGTTAAAGTCACATGGTGCCTGAAGGTGCTTTGACTTCAGTGGGTTCAATATAATGCAAATGATCTGATCCTAATTTGTTGCTCAATTCTTGACTGCCTTTACTGCAAAGTGATAACTGTAATAGTAATCCATAAAAACACAATTTCATTTTGCAATCATTTGTGCAAAAAGAATTGTAGCGCTTTCACAAATTGCGGGCTAATGCACATCCATTCTTGAGGTATCATGTGTATTTATAACTCTTACCCAAGCACAGTTGGTGTTAATGTGAGGAACGTGTCTGATGAGGCTGAAAGCTCTCTGCTGTGGATGGTGAGCGTGAACTGAAACTGGTCATAGTTGCGTTTTAAGACACTAACAGGAAACGTGAGCAGAGGTGAGGATGTATGAATGTGCTGGTTGAAACAGGAGCTGGTGATTGTGCTGACTGGTTTACATGTCCAGCTGTAGCTAAAAAGAGAAAATTAGAAGATATGTTAACCTCCAAACAAACTTAAACCACACTGATGTTTTAGATGTAGGTTTATTCAATCAGTCACTTCTCTGTTTCTTCGTACTTGTTTTGAGTGACATTAAAATTACTTGACTTACAGAGATCCACAGTTTATTTATATAATTTCATATTGCAATATGCAGAGTTGTTAATTTGACATTCACTTTTTTAACTGAAAGACTAATATAACCGTACCTTATGTACAGTTTATTGTCACACATAACAAGGCCCTTAAATTTGAATCTGTATTAAACTCTGTAAAACAGCCTGATGTGATTTCTTTAGAGTTCACTGTTTCTACCTGAGAGGTTTTGAGGGGAAGTCAGGGTCATAAGATCTCTGCCCATTCAGTGTTACCAGGGTGGTTTTCCTGTTGTTAATGAAGGTATTGGTGCCACCCCGGATTAAAGACACAGGAGGGCTCGGCATCACGTTTATCCTCACACTGTAGTTGCTGTACACCACACTGCCGATGACCTGGACCTGTAAAGCATGCAAGAGGGAACATTCTTTATTTTAGTGCTGTAAAGACAAGTACAGTTTCCACAAGTATTATTTCTAGACAGACATATTTACATTTGAAGCACTTTTATGGTTTTTAAATTAAACATTACATAATGCTCCACAGTATCAATAATAGTAATCATCCTGATAAAACACAAAAAACGCCTCTATCATCAGCTTACCCTGGCTATGGCAGTGTAGGTCTCATAGTGCAGGAGATGACTTGGTAGTATGAGACTTTGTCTGTGTGTGTCTATAAGGGGCAAGGGGAACATCTGCCCTTCAGAGTCAAACAGGGTCCAGGTGTATTGTAGGCCACCTGCTGCGTCACAGTCAATTTCATTCTCATAAGTAACTCCTAGACGAATAATCTCGTGTCTCCACACCTACAGGGAGAAAGAAGAGCAGAGGAGAAGTTTCATTTTAGTTCTACTCTACTTGCGTGTTATAGCTGCCGTTACTGTCCTGCTGGTCATGTACCTGTAGTTTTAGTGGTCCCATGTTTTTGACTGGTGGAGGCTGGCAGGGCTGGTCCACAACAAAGATGTGGCTGCTAAGAGACGCAGAGCTGACCAGGTTAGACACAGTTACTTCAATTCTAAACTCTCCTTTTCTGCAGAGGGAAAATAGAGCAAATGTAAATAGACACAAACAATACAGATACAAGACAGGTCACAGGTATATTGAAAGTAAACATATACATTTCTGTTATATCTATGCATAAATCATAAAAGAAAAATAATTAAAGCATTATGTAATGTTGAATTTAGTAATAAAAAACAAGTATACACGCCTGTGGAAGACGTGTTGTTCTGTGCTCTGTCCCAGTCTGGATGATCCATCTCCAAAGTTCCAGAGGAAGGTGAGGTTGGTTCCCATACTGAACCGGCAACTCACTGTTGTTGTCTGGTTCTGCAGGACCGAGGCCTGATGGACCAGCCTGTTGAGCTTCACTGCTCTCTGGACTTCCAGTGGGAACACCTTAGAGGTGATGGATGTCTGACCACGAGACATGACTACAACTACATCAAACCTAAATCAAAGACAATTGGATAAGTATTATGAGATATTTTGGTTAATGTAGAGTATATCCACAAATGTTTACTCTTCCAATATTATTTCTCACAGATAGGAGAATAATGTTAGTTAAGGAAACAAAGCAATAACAACACAGTAAATTTACTTAAGTTAAGGAGCTGTTGTAAGACAACAAAACAAATTGTTACAGTCCTACACCTACAGTGTATCTCAAACATCTATGTCTCATACCGGCCAGGTTTGTTATATCTTTTGATTATGCTCCTTGCTGTTGTTCTGGCTGATCTGGAGTCTCCAAAGTGCCAGACGAACTCCACAGGGTCTGGTACGTCAGCCATAGCCATTAAGAGTATATCTGTATTAGTGGGATAAGCTTGCTTTGCTGCATAAATCCTCACTGCTGAGGGACAAAACAGACACACAGCTATAGCAGATAGCACAAACATAACTTAATTCTTTTAATCATTTGCCAAGATAATTTTTGAAGTTGAAGTTTACATCTTCTTTGACAGTAACTGAATATAATATTTATTCAATCTAAAAAAAAACACATTTGGAACTTATTTAGCAGATTGATTATAATCAATATAAGCTCAAAACAACTTAGAGAGTCATTTTTCTAAGTAGTATGAGAACCAAAAGCCACACGGTGCATTGTTTTTCACTGGGTGTCGGTTAAAATATTTCCTTACCAGCATCAGGCAGGCTGTCAACAGGACTGGTGGGTGGTTCAGAGTTTGGATTAACTTTAACTTGTGGTGATGGCTTCCTGTTCCCCTCTACACACACTCTCGCGCTTTTCTTCTGAGAAGACACTCGATTCTCAGCTCTAAGCTCAACCACAACTGTTCCGGTGTGGTTGAAAAGCAAAACCACCACTGACTCTTCACCTGTAGCATAGCTGCTGTTTCTGTACAGTAATGTGCTGTTAACCAGCAGAGAGACTGTCACGTTTGACCCTGCTGTGAAGCTAAAAAATAACCCTTGTTTCTGATTTGTTGTTACCACACTGGGACTGTTTAACACCAGTCCATCTACTGGATCTTGGACAAGGATGTGTTTTTGAAATGAGGTACAGCTGGCTGGGTTAAAGGCCTTAACTGTAACACTATAACACCCAGCTTTTGGAAGAGACACATTTATGTTCCATTCCTCAGTTGTCCTGTTCACCACCACAGTATTATCCAAGCTAAACATCCAAACCACTCTTGAATCTTTGCTCCTGGAATTGCTGACAACCTCCAGGCTGAAGTTTGCATGTGTTGGAACGACTGACATCCACCTCCCAGAAGGCCTCAGCACACAGGCACTCTCATACAGCACCAAGGCTTGAGACAGGACAGTGGAGAGCAGCACTGACGAAGGATCAGCAGTGGAGAAAACAGATGCTACAAGTTGATAGTGTCCTGCTGTGGTGGGGAGGAGGCAGTGAAGATGGAGATGCAAGTGGCAGCCTGAGTGACTGGAGTTGTGCCCACGGAGATGGTGATCATATGTCATATTGCCGTGATTACTGGAGTTACAGCCATGGTCACTGCAGTTTTTATAGTGAGTGATTTTTATTGCAAGATTTTCACTTTTATTAATGTTTGTGTTTTTTTCATTGTGTAAATTATTTTTTATTTCAGCACTCCCGTAACTGCATATGTTCATCTCCCCTCCTTTGTTGCTCAGGTTGGTACAGCTCTCATAATTCTCATACATGGAGTTTAATGTCAGGTTGAGGACAAGTAGGTGCTTCATGGTGGTGAACAGCTCCACATCCACAGAAACGCTTTCTCCAGCAGTCAGCTGAGCCTCTGACACTTTCACTTTAATGTCAGAAACAGCAGGACGCACAACTGCCTACAAGAGCACACAGCCACATTATAAGCATGATGTGAATAAAAGCACTAATGGGAAAATCTAATTTCTAATTCTAGTTTCTCTATAGAGCAGAATTGTTTTTTAAAACTGCACTGATGACTGTTTTGGGTCATTATTTGGTCTTTTCAAAAAATGTACCAAAATCTTCATTTTTGTGACCTGTTTTTAAAAATGTTTTGGTATTTATTGATAAATTAAATTAAATCACTATTGTTGTAATGTAATCATTAATGCATTGCCATAATAACATTTTATTATATGAATCCAGTACTCACAATATGGATTGTCTTCTGTGTCCATCCATAGGTACTGGAGGCGTTTACTGACACTAAGTGAGCTCCTTCAGTTTTAAAGGTCCAGTTCTGGGGATATTTAGAATATTTTTTCAGTAGTCAGGTATATAAAAAAGCATGATATTGAACATGTATGTACAGTATAATCTTAGATCAAATATTACTGCTATTGCATGAACGCTGACTGCTAATTTTTTTTAAGCAATAAAAATCTAAATCGTCAAATGATCATATGATCAACAGCATTTCTACCCAATCCCATAAATTCTCTTTGCTTAGAAGAGTCTAAACAGCAATAAATGTACTAAATGTAAATGTGCTTTTCTTGTGGACTTAAAAAAGCTTCTTTTTTCATTAATGAAAGCATTTCTTCTCCTGGCACTTTGCTTTCAGTGTCTCTCACTGACTGCTTTGTTTGCTTGTTCTGTTTCTCACTTGTAAGTTGCTTTAGATAAAAGCATTTACAGATGCAAAATGACTAAATGTAAATTGTTTTAGATCCAGATACATAATTCACAATTTCATATAAT
Source organism: Helostoma temminkii (assembly GCA_900302695.1). NCBI lineage: Eukaryota > Metazoa > Chordata > Actinopteri > Anabantiformes > Helostomatidae > Helostoma > Helostoma temminkii. The sequence continues at coordinate 266,670 of OMLM01008782.1, forward strand.
TTCTCTTTCTCTTTTTATCAGTTCTAGCAGAATGCTGTTGTACTGCCCATTATTTAAATGAAGTTTACACATAAACAGTTTGTGTATTTGACTGTCTTCAACATATGACTGGCTCTGATTGTCGTGAACAAACTGATTTTAGTTTTAGGAAGAGGATATTATAAATAGTTCACTATGCAAATCACTAAATAGTTGCCTGTGTTATTGAATGAATGTGATGCCTTTGAAATTTCATATTTTAGGTGTTGAGCCTTGACGCCTACAAAATAATAAATGTTAGTAACATAGTTTGACTTGAGGACAACTCTAAAAATATATTTGTTGCTGTTATTTGTTATTTACACGTTTAGATGTTGTTGTCAGATCACAGCTGCTACCAATTGTACCAAAAACTCAGATTTAACTGATCAATTGGAGTAGGTTACTTCTGCTGTGAGACAATTAGGATCCTGATAATTAAATTTTAAAAAAGGGAGGAAGAGAATTTTGTACCATACTTTTTCACACCAAATGTATAATAAATCTTTAGAAATTTAATTAATTGCTGGGAGTATCTTGTATGTCAGAATTACCTCATATATAATAAAGTTTAGTTCATTTTTTATCAATTGAAATATAGGCTGAACGTTCGATGCTCAAACACCTTTGTTCAAGATATATAACGTAACAACAGTAACATTATTTCAGTTCTACATACCAACGAACTGTTCAGACAGTCAGAATTGGGGAAGCAAGCTGTTTTTACACATTTCTTCCCATCTTCTGAATCCTCGTTTTCCTCTGATTTTTCCTGATTAAACCACCAGCAGAACCCTGTTGCCAGACCTTCACCTACGTGCACCTGCAGTGTCACAGGGTCGCCCAGGAAAACTGCTTTCATGGCCACACTGTGTGAGTCTGTCTGTTGGAAAGGTACCCACGTAGGGATGCCCAGAGGTCCATGGAGGATAGAGATCACCAAACTGTCTGGAGAGAGCTGCGAAACAGAGAGACGGAGGGTGGAGGAGAGTGTGGAAAGGGTGTTGGAGACACTGATGTCTAAACAGAAAATGAAAAGATGGGGGAAAAAAGGGGAGAGACAGTTTTTTTAATCACTTTTTATTACTACTTAATCATGTTTTTTCTTATAAAATCATTTTTCATCAGTTTTCAGTTGGTGACTTACTGATTTCATAATTTCCTGAAGTTTTAAAAATCCATTCATATGTCCCAACAAATGAACCGTCATCCAACACGTTGACACGATGTGAAGTTTGACTTCTTGGGGTCATAACCATGAAGTCCACAGTGACGTAAGAGAGGTCCTGTCCTCCCACACTCAGAATCCCTGAAAATCACACTCACTCTGACATACTTTGTTTTTCTTAGATACAACATATACTGATTTTTTTTGTTTGTAAATACAAAAAATGCACCAGCAAGAATGTTTGTAATGAAATATTGCTTAGCACAAAATGGATAAAGTATTTATCACATATAATTATCATGTGATAATCATTTTTATTTTGTATTACATCATTATTTATATGTATATGTACATAAATTACATTATTTCAGAGTATACAATATAACCTTTTCTTCAGCCACATTATGTGCTGTGCTGTACAAGTACAGATATACTGTACTTGTAAATGTGTTTTTCACTGCAACACAAAACTTATGTGGCTTGTCTCTAGGTTATATCCAAATATGTATAGTAGGCTAATTATTTTTTATGAAGCTTTGACTTTGAGCGTTTTTGGCAAGTAGCTATATCATTTCTTTGTAAAATGGCAGAACCTTTAAAACTTGAAATACTTTAATCATTTAAAATACCAAAAATGTTTATCTCTGTAATAATTTAAATAATAGTTTATTATAGTATAATATCATAATTAATATGATCATAAATCATTAATTGTACAATACAGTTCTTTTGAGCAAAAAACTTAAATGAATGCAAAAAAAAATTATCATGACAAATATGCAACAAACATAAAATAAATTTGCACAGTCCTGGCAAATTAATATTTAAAACGTATCTGACATAGGTGAGCTATTTAAAAATTCACTTTCATTTATGTATAATGGAGAAAACATATAGCAAAAGAAATCTCTTTGCTAAGTCAGAAAGTATATGAGACAACATGTGTGGAAATGAAAGTTGTACTTCCAAGAGCTACACCTGTGTAAAATAACAAGTAGGAACTGACCTGTGGGCTGGTTGGGGCGTCCAGCCAGGTTTCCAGAAACTTTCACAACAAAAGTCTTTCCAGTCTGCACTCTGTGTGGAGATGTAGACACAGTAATGGTGCGCAGAAATGGTCCTTCACTCCTGTAGAGAGCCACAATCCCCTGCCCAGCTCCAACAGGCATAACACTGCAAAAGAAACAAAAGAAAAGAAGAAAATATAAAGAAATGTTTTATATTTTACTTAGACACAAGTTTAAACATGGTCAGACCCAGAGATATATGAGAAAGTAAATGTAGAGGCAGCACCTTTGTCTTTCACTGGCAGATGTGTTGAAGCACTCACTGACGTCCAAACCATGTAGCTCCTGACTGCCACAGTAGCAGCTCTCTAAGGTCAGCGCTGCAGCCTGGTACCTCCAAAGACAAACAGCAATGGTTATACTATTTTAAAAAATATCTGAGATACTTCCAGCTCATGTAAAAGTACTGTATGTTTATCTTCACATGTCTTTGTGTTTTATAAGGAGTTCTCTAAAAGTAGGGAGTCACACATTTAAATTGAAATTCGATGTAACTCTAATCCTAGTTCAAGGACATATCCAGGAAATGTTCATTTTTACCAGCCAATGTGTATTTAAAGCTTTTGGATTATTGGGGGAAA